>SMDT01000775.1:0-137517 GCA_005392925.1 Aquilaria sinensis | reverse complement strand
GACAGCATCTTCGTTGTGTGACATGGTGTGACCGAGAGGGACTTCCGGTGTGGAGGAATGTCTGGAGTGTAGATTTCCCAGGAGAGCCTGCCTAAAACGCTCAGAAAACAGGGGTAGGAGGCCCCCGGAGTCTTTTTCCGGGGAGGAGCCTCCGACGCCCAAGTTAGTGTTTTGGAGGAGGGGAGAGAAAGAGTACTAAGGGCTAAAGATTCTTGCCTGTTACATTTTCTCTAGAGGGAGAAGGCCCGGAATCCTTTGCTGAGACCATTTCCCTGATATATGTAGGAGGGAGTAACCCATTCAGATTGTGACACGTGTTCGGTCGGATATAATCTGTACTTTTCTGGGCGTGGGGGCCTATAGCCGCTTAGAGGCTCCTCAAGTCACGGGCTACTGCTGGAGTAGCCTTACATGACAAGAAGTAGGCGGTGTCGACATGTCAGAATGCATTTGAGGGCGGCGTGTAGCGTGTGCGGTCGACATGTCAGAGGTTCCTTATTTGCTTCTGCCGTACCCCCGAGGTCTCTTTGGCTGAGGTCGCCCTTCGGAGTGAGGATGCTTCTCCCGGAGTCATACCGGTAGTTCGGGGGATTCCCTAGCCCTGAAGTTTCTCCTTCGAGGGGGGATTTTCACCTGCCGAAGGTGGCTGGTCCTTCTCCCCCGAGGTTGGTTCGGTCGCCTTTCCGAGGGAGGCAACGCGCTAGTCACCCAAGGTCAGTATGATCATCCTCAAGAGTGTTGGCAGACTACCAAGGTCGTGTTCCTAAGGTGTCGGACTCTCTCCTTCCCGAGGTCGGTATCGGCATTCCTTGTGAATGGTACCGGATTTACCGAGCGTGATACCTAGCCGAAGTTCTCAGGTTAATGGGGCGATAACACTTCGGCTATCACATGCCCTCCCTCGGAAAGCCGGTGTGGAGACTTCGGCCAATGGTCCTTCTAGGGGCGCTTTTTGGGACTCGGAGTGTGATGTTCGTGGAGAAGGCATTTCACCACCAGGAGGCAAGCCTTGTCTGGACAGGTGTCACTGCCTGGCCCTTGGTGTCCTTGAGATACTGAATTTCTTGCTTTTTCTGCCGTAGGTCAGTGGGCCGTCGCGTCTCAAAACTAGGCGTGTCAGTCTGAAGTGGCGTGCCCGGGTTTTCGGGATGTCAAAAAGCACGTCCTAGTTTCTTGCATCGGGCGACATGTGGCAGGCGTTGGTTGGGGACGGTTACGTTGGTTACAGCAGGCACGTCTTTTTGTGCGCGATAGGCAATTATGGCGACGTTTTGCCTTTGCGGAGCAATTATGACGTCGATTCGGCTACCCTTCCTCGGTCTATATAAACCTCTTTCCGTCATAACCTTCATTTGCTTTCTCTTTGCTCTCACTTTACTCTCGTCTGCTTTCGTGCTTTTTCTTCTTTCTTTGTGGTAGTGTTAACGGCGGTGTGATTTCCAGCCACCTTTCATGACAGCGTCCTCAAACCCTGATTTCGGCAAAACTTTTGGTGGGTTCTGATTTAGAGGTCCTTCTGTTTCTACATTTTATGCTTTCTTTAGCTTTCTGAAGTCATTTTTCTTCTTCCCGAAGTCCTTCCATTCTTTTTCCCAGGTCACTTTTCTTTGACAGACTATGTCTTCACCTGTCCCCCTCACGCCTGTTCAAGTTGTCCCCCTTATTTCTGTTGAACCCATCCCCGAGAGCTGGCAACCTCTCATGTCTCACCCTTGTTGCTCCACTTTAGAGAAATTAGAGAAGTGGACAACCAAATTTTTTCTTCCCTCCTATGCCGTCATGAGGTTACCTCGTCTCAGTCATTATAGTTTTATGAACCAAAGGGACGAGGTTACCGTTTTTCGAGCCCAACTGAAGGCTGGACTTCGGTTTCCTCCCCCGACGATGATTTGTTACTTTTGCCAATTTCATGGCATAGCCGTGAATCATCTTCCTCCGAACTCATACTGTTATTTTAACGCCTTCCTCTGCATGTGTGGGGTCTTCAGAATAGAGCCTTACTTCATCCTGTTTATGCAGTACTATAAGCTCTATCCGGTCCCGAAGGGTGGCTTTTATTTCATGCTATCTCAGGGATCTGGGAGCAAAAAGTTCATGTTCACCTTTGCTACTAAAGATAGCTGGCGAGGGTGGCAAAGGAAGTTCTTCTTCCTAAAGGTGGCAGAGCCCTGGTCGTACGTCCCTACCAAGTGGGCTCAGGGAAAGTTGGAGACGGATGTTGTGGACCCCAAAAAGCTGCTAACTCCCGAGTTGGCGGCGAGGTTTGTGGACTTCGACAGACATATCCGCGCTGTAGCTAATTGGGATGCCGAGGTCCCTCCACACTCCCTCTACCCCTTCCCCATCATGTGGAGGCTTATGACCGAGGAGGTCATTTGGGAGTTGGGGGTAGTCAAGGAGCACAAGACAGACCTCGCCATGTCGGCTCTTACCATCGACGGGAAGGAGTCCTGGCTAGTGATGCTCCTTCGGGGGGAGATCACTTATGAAGCCTTTTTTGAAAGTAAGTTTTCTTCCAAAATTTTTAGTATAAGTATCCGTCTGGACTTACACTAATGTTTTCCTTCTTTTTAGAGATGGGCGACGAGTCTGCTGCCTACTACAATTCCCTCTTTCTCGACCAAGCCGAAAAGGGGGAACAAATAAAGAAGGGCGCCTCTAGAATGCACAAGACCTCTGGGAGTGGGCCGTCTGCGGCCAGAAAGGTGAAGAAGGATGTCCTTCCTCCTCCGCCGGAAGTCGTCAAAGAGGTTGGCGGTAAGCCCGATGCCCCAGCCGTCTTACCGACCGAGGTGGCCACCAGTGTTATCTCTTAGAGTCCTGCCACCTCGGCAGATATTTTGGGTTCTTTGCCGGCAGACCCTTCTGCCGAAGAACTCGAAGAGCGTCGAAAAAGAAGGGGCAAACATATCCTACCGAGGTGGAGGAGGTCAGAGACTCCGACGACGACGTCGCTGAGGTTGCGCCAGGTTTGTCCTTTAGACACTTTTTCTCTCAATCTTGTTGATGTAAGACTAAGAGATTTTGTCTTAACGAGAGTTGTACTTTTAATTTTGCAGGAGAACTGGTGCCCTCATCCTGGATGGTGGACCACGACCGAAGGCTCGGGACTCCCATGTCCCGAAGGGCAAGGTTCCGAGGGAGCCTTTCTAGTCGTTCACGGAGGATATAAACTTGTTCTCCGAGGACTACCAGCAAATGGCTCCCCAGATGGCGAGGGGTGTACTCACGCAGGCTTCCTTCAAGGCTGTTGCCGAAGAGTGCGCTAACGAGGAGACCCTCGCCTCCAAAATTTCTGAGCATGTTGCCCAGGTACTTCTTCAGGCCCTTTATTTTTTCTCCTCATTTTTCTAAGTACTCAGTTTTCCTTGCGCACTTTTGACTAAGTATCTTCTCCCTTTTTGCAGCTTCTGGGTATAGCGGATACCTCCGAGCTTAGGCGGCAAAGCAAGCTTCGGTCCAATCTTAAACTGAAGACTGTTTGGAGAAGGCCAAGGTTTTCTACGCCAACTCTGTTGTAAAAAACGCAGAGTTGAGCCGGATAGCCAAGGAGGAGGTTGCAAAACTTCGGGAGGAATTCTTGAAGGGCCAAGAAGAGCTCTTGAAGGATTTTTCCCAGAAGATGTCCGACCTCGGCGCGAAGGTAGTGAACCTAACTTCGGCCAACGAGGCCTACCAAAAGGGGAAAGAAGAAGACTCTGCTCTCCTGCCGAAGGCGCTCGCTGACAACACCAAGCTTCAAGCTGAGGTCGAGGCTTTAAAGAAGGAGTCGAAGAAGAAGAAGGTGAAGGTGCTGAAGAAGGAGGTTGCTGACCTTCAGGACGAGGTGGAGGAGCTGTCCCTTGAAAAAGACAAGGTCGTCCAGGCGACCAAGGTTGCCTTCCAAGATGGTTTCTGTCTAGCTCGCCACTAAGTTTTGAAGAAGTACCAAGACCTCGACCTCTCCTTCTTAGCTGGCCTGGACATTCCCGATGAGCCTCGGTGGACTTGGTCAAAAATTGAGCACCTTAACCTGCCGTTTGCCTTTCCTCCGGCATCGAAGGTGGCAGCTAAAGACACAGGAGCGGGAGCTTCCCAAGACGCCGGGGTTCCTTAGATATGCGAGGACCTTTGCCTTTTTTTTCTTTTTAATTTTTTCTTCTTGTAACCTTCTCCTTGTAATAAGGCCTTCTTCAATGAAAATTTCCCCTTTCCATAATTTGGCTAACTCTTTGAGTAATTACTTTTATTTCTTAGTTATCCTAACCATTTTCGGTCGAGGGACTTCGGAAAATACTCTATTAGCCATTTTCGGAAAAACGTTCACTTTCAACGAATTCCCTTAAGCAAAATTTTGGCCTGGATGGGCTTACTTTTTGGGAGAATGACCAAGTAAACTTCGCAAGCTTCTAAGCCTTGTTTGGCGAGAGTTCTTTTGTTGGAAAAATTTTGTACTTAGAAATTTTTCTAACTTGTACAATCTCTTACCAAGGTTCTAAGTATATAACTTCTTCAAGGCATCCGAATGCCATGTATTTTTCAATTCTCCCCCTTCGGAGTCGGCAACCTTATAGACTCCATTCCGGACTTCGTCAAGGACCAAGTAAGGCCCTTCCCAGTTCGCTCGAAGTACCCCATGAGATGGTATTCGGGGTTCAAATTCGGCCTTTCGAAGGATGAGGTCTCCTTTCCTTATTCCTTTTGGCCTAATGCATAGGTTTACGGCTGTGGCCTCTCTTTGCTGAAAAGCTTTCCTTCTGAGTTCGGCCACCTCTCTATGTTCGTCAATCAGGTCAAGCTTACCTCTCAATCCGAGGTTGTTTCCTTCTTCATCGAACACTTGTACTCTGACTGATGGCCGTACTACTTCAATGGGGATAATGGCCTCTGTGCCGAAGATGAGTGAAAAAGGTGTCTCCCCCATGGCCCTTCGGGGTGTTGTCCGATAACTCCACAACACACTAGGAAGTTCTCCTGGCCACTTTCCCTTTGCTTCCCCCAACCTCTTTTTCAAACCTTCTTTTACGGTTCTGTTGGATACCTCTACCTGTCCGTTGCTCTGGGGATGAGCTACTGGGGCGAAGTGCATTTTTTTTCTGAGGTTGGTGATGAATTCTTGGAATCCCTTGTCTGTAAACTGGGAACCATGATCGGCCACTATCACCCTGGGTATGCCAAATCTGCATATAATGTTCTTCCAGACGAACTTTTGTATATCTTTTGCCGAAATAGTTGCTAGGGGTTCTGCCTCGACCCATTTAGTGAAGTAATCTACTGCCACTATGCAGAACTTCACTCCTCCCGGTGCCATCTGGAGCGGCCCGATGAGATCTATGCCCCAAACTGCAAAGGGACAAGGGTAGTCTGCCGAGGTTATTATTTCCGAGGGCAGTCTTTGGATGCTGGCATGTCTTTGGCAATTGTCACACTTCCTGACGAATTGCCTTGCATCCTTTCTTAAGGTGGGCCAGAAGTACCCTTGGAGGAGTATTACTCCCGCCAAGGCATCAGTTCCGATATGGGAACCACAAGCCCCCTCGTGGACTTCCTCGAGAACCATCTCAGCGTCCTACTCGCTGACACACCTTTGCAGCGGACTCGCGTACCCTTGCCGGTATAATTCTTCCCCAATTAGGAAATATCGTCCAGAATGTCTTCGCACTTTTGTCGCTCCGTAAGGATCCTCGGGAAGCTCTTCGTTTGTAAGATACCTCTTTATAGGACCTTTCCACCCTTTGTCCGAGGTTGTTATGCTCAGCGTTGCTATGCTCGGGTGGCTCAATACTTCAGTAAACCTTTTTTATTTAGCCAAGCCGTCTGCTTCAGCATTGTCTCAGCAAGGTACATTTTCAATATGTACGGTGTCGAACTCCTGGATGAGCTTCGACACGCACTCATGATATTTTGCCAAAGTTGGGTCCTTCGCGCTATAGTCCCCTGCCGTTTCCCGCACCATTACCTGGGAGTCGCTGTGGGCTTTTAGGTTTCTCACACCAATCTTTCTGGCTAGGCGTAATCTTGCTATGAGAGCTTCGTATTCTGCCATATTGTTGGTGACATTAAACCCAAATTTGATGGATTTCATGACTTCCAGGCCTTCGGGGCCACGAATGATTACCCCAGCTCCCTGGTGTTCGGAGCCGGAGGCCCCATCTACAAACAGAGTCCATTCTAGCTCACTTTTTTTGAGGTCTGATTGTTCACCTTCGACAACAGGTACTTCGGCAATGAAGTCTGCTAGAGCTTGAGCTTTTATTGCTTTCCTTGGCTCATAAGTAATATCATACTCGCCTAACTCTATGCACTACTTGGAAAGTCTTCCTGAATGATCTACTCTCTTCATGACGTCCCGAAGAGGTAGGTTACTTCGGATAACAATGGAGTGAGCCTGAAAGTACGGACGCAGTCTCCTGCTTGCTAGCACCAAGGCATAGATAGCTTTTTGTAGCAAGGGATACCTGACCTCGGCCTCATGCAGGGACTTGCTCACGTAGTATACTGGCCATTGCTCCGTTTCTTCTTTTTTCACGAGAACTGAACTCAGTGCCTTTTCGGTAACGGCGAAGTATAATTGATGGCCTGGGGCCTCATAGCTTTCAGTCATGGTGACTGGTGGAGAGACTTCTGGGAGGAAGAACGCCTGGTCGACTGGACCGTCTAAAGGAGAGTGCCTGAAAGCCCAGAAACAAAAGGTTAGGAGGCCCCCGGAGTGTTTTTCCGGGGGGGGGAGCCTCCGACGCCCAAGTCAGTGGTGGCCGAGAGAAAGGCAGAAAAGATAGCACAAAGGGCTGAGGAGTTTTGCCTGGTAATGGGAGCCGTATTTTGCCAGCCAACCCCTGTCTGGTATTAAGTCCTGGTATTTATAGGAGTGCCTAGCCCGTTCAGATCGCGACACGTGTTCGGTCGGATGTTCCTGAATTTCTGGGCGTAGGGGACAGATAGTTGGTAGCAGGTTGCCTTGAGCCATGTGCTGGGACGGGCCATGATGTGATTTTGATGGCGTCAGCGTGGAAGAGCGCCTTTTGAGGCGGCTTGCGGCGTCTGTGAATGGATGTGTCAGAGGCTTCCTTAAATGCTTCCATAGATACCCCTGCCGTACTCCCGAGGTCCCTGGGTGAGGTCGTCCTTTGGTACGGACAGAGCCTCTTCGGGAAACAAGCCCTGAGTTCGGGGTTTCCCAGCTTCAGGGAGTTCCGCCTTCGGGGATATCATGTTCGGCACGCTATGTTAGGTGCCTCTTTTCCGAAGGCGATCTGTTCACAACCCTGGGGGGGGCGAGTAGTGTCCTGGCGTGCCGGGCTCGGAGCTCTTCGGCTATCTCCCGAGGTGCCTGATCACACCTTTTCTCGGGTAGCGCCAGCTTCTTCTGGCCATTCTTGTGGCAGGGAGTTCGGCCAGATAGAGGCGATAGCCTTTGGCTATCACATGCCCCCCTTTGGAAAGCCGAAGTGAAGACTTCGGTTTTGCATCTCTTTCCGAGGTTGCTCTTGGGAGTTTCTTAGGAAGCTTAGCCTGTTCCGAGGATGTACCTCTTGCCCGAAGGTATGGGCTGTTCGGCCTTGGCCTGTTCTTTGGTGTCTTCGAGGTGGAGCCTGTGCCGAAGATACACCTCTTGCCCGAAAGTCATGGGCTATTTGGCCATAGCCTGTCTCTTGGTGTCCTCGAGGTGGCCTGCTCTTTGTTTCTGCAGGTCTGTTTGGCCAAGCGTGTCAGTCTGAGCGGCGCGTCCCAGTTTTCCAGGGATGTCAGAAGACGTGTCCCAGTTTTCAAGGGACGTTTGGAGGACGTGTCCCCCATTTTTGCGCAGCGGTTGACACGTGGCGCTTTGCCATTGGAGGAGAGTCGCGTCGGTTACAGAGGGCGCGCCTTTTCAGGTGCAGAGAGCAGTTACGGCGACGGTTCGCCTCCAAAGGGTACTTATGACGACGTTTCGGTTACCCACCTCTGGCTTTATAAATAGCCCATTCCATCATAAGTTCCCTTTGCTTTTTCTTCTGCTCTTTTCTCTGCTTTGCCCCTGTTCTTGCATTTTCTTGCTTTCTGTGGCGGAGCTACCTTAATCAATGCTTTTTTCCAGCCAACTTTCACGACGGCGTCCTCAGATTTTGGCAAATCTTTTGGTGGGTTTTTGTTTTCCAGCGCGTTTTGATCCCTGTGTTCTTCTGAGTTTTTCTCTGGAAACTGTTTTCTTCCGTTTTCAAACTCATTTTCATGTCGAAAATGCCCATTCCTGAGAGCTGGCAGCCTCTTTTAGCCCATCCTTGTTGCACCACCCCTGCAAAGTTAGAGAGGTGGAAGAAAAAATTCTTTCTTCCCTCTTACGCCGTTATCAGGCTGCCTCGTTCTAGCCACTATGCTTTTTCAAACCATAGTAAGGAGGTTACCGTTTTCCGAGCCCAGCTGAAGGCCGGTCTTCGGTATCCTCCCCCGAAGATGGTGTGCGAGTTCTGCCAATTTCATGGCATTGCTGTGAACCAGCTTCCCCCGAACTCGTTCTGCTATTTTAACGCCTACCTCTGCATGTGTGGCGTCTTCGGGATAGAACCCCATTTCAGGATTTTTATGCAGTACTACAAGCTCTCTGTGGTCCCGAAGGGTGGCTTCTATTTCATGCTACCTCGGGGATCCGGGAGCAAGAAATTCATGTTCACCTTCGCCACTAAGGATAGCTGGCGGGGGTGGCAACAGAAGTTCTTCTTTATGAAGAAGGCTGAGGCCTGGTCGTATGTTTTGACCGAATGGGCTCAGGGAACACTGGATGCGGACGTTGGTGATCCGAGGATGCTGCTGACCCCAGAGTTGGCTCCCGTGTTCCCGGATTTCGACGCCCGTATTCGGGCTGTCTCTGACTGGGATCCCGAGGTCTCTCCGCGTGCCCTTTACCCTTTTCCAATCAACTGGAAGTTGAAGACCGAAGACGTCCTTCGGGAACTGAAGGTGGTAAAGGAGCACCAGACTGACTTCGGGATGCCAGCTCCTGCCATCGCCGGGAAAGATTCCTGGTTGGTCAAGCTTCTTAAGGAGGAGATTTCTTTCGAAATGCTTGCCGAAAGTGAGTTATCTTCTACTCCTTCGCTGTTTTTTCTCGGACTTACGCTGATGTTTCTCTCCTGTCTCAGAGATGGGCAACGACACTGCCGCCTATTACAAGTCCCTCTTCTCCGACCAAGTTGAGAAGGACGATCAGGTGAAGAAGGCGACTTCCCGAAGGCGGAAGTCTACTGGTGCGGGTCCTTCGAGGAAACGGGTAAAGAGAGCCGCTCAGGTTCCTTTAGATGAAATTTCTGAGGAGACTGCCGAGGAGCCTGGGACAGCCGATATTCCGGCGCCTGAGGCAGCTGCTTCTGAGGTCCCTTCAACCGACGTCCCTCCTCAAAGTCCTACTCCGTCGCCGGGCCCCCTTGATGTAGTGGTAGAAGTACCTTCTGCTGAGGAGCGTCGCAAGCAGAAGGGCAAGGGTGTTTCGACCGAGGAGGCCGAGGACTCCGAGGACGTTGTTGTCGAGGTCCAGCCAGGTTTGTTTCCAGTCAAAGTGTACTTCCTTTGTTTTTTTCTGGAATTGCCTTTATCTCTGACCCGCTTCTCTTTTTCGCCCTGCAGGGGAATTACTTACCCCGAACTGGGCGGCCGAGCACGCGAAAGCGAGGGCCCGCCGCGACGCCAAAGTCCCGCAAGGGAAGATACCGAAGGAGCCTTTCTGGACATTCACGGAGGACATGAACTTGTACTCCGAGGAGTGTCCTGAAATGGCTAAGCAGATTGCGAAGGGGGTGCTCACCGAGGCCTCCTTCAAGGCTATAGCGGCGGCCCACCCGGGGGATAACACTCTTGCCGCGAAGATCACCGAGCATGCTGCTCAGGTATATCCTTCACAGCTCTTCCCCTTCAATTTTTTCCTAAGTGTTTGGCTCTTACTGACCTTGCGTTTGATCTTCTTTACAGCTGCTGGGGTACGCCGGCTTTCTCCGAGTTCGGGTAGCCAAGCAGACGGCATTCCGAGCTTCGGCCTTAGAGGCCCTAGAAAAGGCGAAAGCGACGTGCTCGGAATTGACCGCCAAGAACCAGCAGCTGGCAGATGCTGCGAAGAAGGAAGCTGCCACCCTTCGGGAAGAATTCCGGAAGGAGAAAGAATTCTTGATGGCGGACTCCTCCCGGAAGATTGCCGACCTTCGTAATGACGTGGTGGGGCTGCGTGCTGCAAACCAAGACCTTCTTCAAGACAAGGCAAAACAAGGGACTATGATAGTCACGCTTTTGTCTGAGAAGAAAGCCCTTCAAGCCGAGGTCCAGTCTTTGAAGGAGGTGCCGAGGGGGGAGCAGCGGATAAAGGCGCTGGAAGACGAGGTCGGGGATCTGAAGGACGAGCTTGACGACCTTGAGCTTAAAAAGAACAAGTCTGATCAAATGAACAAGGTCGCGTTTCAGGACGGCTTCTGTCTCGTTCGGCACCAGATTCTCCAGAGGTTCCCAGGTCTGGACCTCTCTTTTCTAGAGGGTCTGAACATTCCTGGGGGACCTCGGTGGAAATGGTCCAAGATCGAACATCTGAAGCTTCCTCCTCCAATTCCAGCGCGGAAGGTGGCGGAAAAGGGTGGGGAAACGAGTGGCTCTCAGGACGCCGTGAACCCTTAGGCTTTTTTAGGGCCCCCTTTTCCTTCCCTTCTATTTTGTACTCCTTCTTTCGTGCACTTCTTTACTGTAAGGCAGCTTTGCTCTTAATGAAGATTTTTTGGCTAAGTGTTTCTTCAAGTTTCTTTATTTCCATTGTCCCGAACACGTTCGCTCCAGAGACTTCGGAAAACCTGCAATCAAAGAAACTTTTTTACCTTCCTTTGTCCCGAGTGCGTTTTACTCGAGAGACTTTCTGGAAAGTCTGAAAAATTTGACTAAGTCTTTTTGCAGGCTTTTGCATTTTCAATTTGTCTCGAACATGATTGCTCAAGGGACTTCGGAATACCTTTAGTCAAATTTTTTTTTTTCCAGATGTCCCGAGCACGCTTGCTCTAGGGACTTCGGAAATCCTTCAGGCAAAATTTTTGTTTTTCCAATTGTCCCGAGCATGTTTTCTCAAGGGACTTCGGAAAACCTTTCGCGAGATTTTTCACTTCCCATTTTCCCGAGCACGTTCGCTCAAGGGAGTTCGGAAAATTATCTCTGCGCTGGGTATGGCGAGTACTTCTGCGAGATTTTTGTTTTCCATCTTTCCCGAGCGTGATGGCTCAAGGGACTTCGGAAAGTCATATCTACGCTTTATCATGGCGAGCATTTTCGCGGAATTCTGTTTGCACTTAATTTTGTACTACTTAAGAACTTTTTTGTCAAGGGCATTCTGCTACTTAGAGCATTTTTTGTACAACTTATAATTCCTTCCGCTCCATCTTAGGCGTAGAATTTTTTCAAGGCGTCTGAGTGCCAAGTATTTTTCAATTCTACGCCTTCGGCGTCGCCAAGTTTGTACACGCCTTTTCGTACTTCGGCAAGAACCAGATAAGGTCATTCCCAGTTTGCGCGAAGTACTCCGTGGGACGGCCTTCGGGGTGCAAAGTCAGCCTTTCGGAGAACGAGGTCTCCCTTCTTGATTTCTTTTGGCCTGGCCCGTAAGTTTATAGCCGCGGCCACTCTTTGCTGAAAAGCTTTTCTTCTCAGCTCGGCTATTTCTCTGTGTTCGCCGACGAGGTCGAGCTTGGTTCTGAGGCCGAGGTCGTTTCCACCTTCATCAAATACTTGCACCCGTACTGATGGTCTGACTATCTCGACTGGGATAATGGCCTCTGTCCCGAAGACTAGTGAGAAGGGAGTTTCCCCTGTGGCTCTTCGGGGCGTCGTTCGGTAGCTCCACAATACGCTTTGGAGTTCTCCTGGCCATTTCCCTTTTGCTTCTCCCAGTCTCTTTTTCAGGCCATCTTTTATGGTCCTGTTCGATACTTCCACCTGCCCGTTACTTTGGGGGTGAGCTACTGGGGCGAAGTGCATCTTTATTCCGAGGTCGCTGATAAATTCTTGGAATCCTTTGTCTATGAATTGGGATCCATTATCAGCTACTAGTACCCTCGGTATGCCGAATCTGCATACGATGTTCTTCCATACGAACTTCTGCACTTCTTTTGCCGAGATAGTTGCTAGTGGTTCTGCCTCCACCCATTTTGAGAAATAGTCCACTGCTACCACGCAGAATTTCACGCCTCCGGGTGCTGTGGGGAGTGGCCCAATAAGGTCTATACCCCAGACTGCGAAGGGCCAAGGATAGTCTGCCGAAGTTACCATTTCCGAGGGTGTCCTCTGGATTTTTGCATGTCTCTGGCAGCTACCACATTTCCGGACGAACTGTCTTGCGTCCTTTCTCAGGGTAGGCCAGAAGTATCCTTGGCGGAGTATCACTGCTGCAAGGGCATCAGTTCCAATGTGTGAACCACACATGCCTTCGTGGACCTCTTCAAGGACCATTTCAGTATCCTCTTCATCCACGCATCTTTGCAGCGGGTTCGCATATCCCTGTCGGTATAACTCTTCGCCAATCAGGAAGAATCTTCCGGAGTGTCTTCGCAGTCTTACAGCATCGCCGGGGTCTTCGGGGAGCAAATTCTCTGCGAGGTATCTTTTTACTGGGTCTTTTCGCCCTGTTCCCGAGGTCATCATGCTCAGCACTGAGATGCTCGGATGGTCTAGCACCTCGGTGTATGTTTTCGACTTCGCCAAGCAATCTGCCTCAGTGTTATTCCGCCGGGGTACATTTTCGATCCGTACGGCGTCAAACTCTTGGATGAGCTTTGCTACCAGCTCGTGGTATTTTGCCAAGATTGGGTCCTTCGCCCCATAATCTCCTGCTGTCTGCCGAACTACCAGCTGGGAATCGCTGTGAGCCTTTAAGTTTCTCACGCCAATCTTTCTGGCCAAGCGTAATCCCGCTATGAGGGCTTCATACTCAGCTACATTGTTGGTGACGTTGAAGCTGAACTTGATAGCCTTCATTACCTCCAGGCCTTCAGGGCCCCTGATGACTGTTCCAGCTCCTTGGTGTTCGGGCCCTGAGGCTCCGTCTTTGTGCAAGGTCCATTCTGGCTCACCCTCTTTTGGATCTGAATGGCTCTCCTCAGTGGTGGGTATTTCGGCGATAAAATCTGCCAGTGCTTGGGCTTTTATGGCCTTCCGAGGCTCATACGTGATTTCGTGTTCGCCCAGCTCTATGCACCACTTGGAGAGCCTTCCCGAATGATCAACTCTCTTCATGACATCCCGTAGTGGCAGACTACTTCGGACGATGATGGGGTGAGCCTGAAAGTATGGTCGCAGCCTTCTCCCTGCAAGCACCAAGGCATATATAGCTTTTTGAAGCAAAGGGTACCTGACTTCGGCGCCATGCAGGGACTTGCTGACATAGTAGACCGGCCATTGCTTTGGCCCTTCTTCTTTCACAAGGACCGAGCTCACAGCTTTTTCTGTGACGGCGAGGTAGAGTACGAGGGGCTCTTCCTCCCGAGGTTGTCGCAGAGTCGGCAGGCTGGCCAGGTAGACTTTGAGTTCTTCCCAGGCCTTTTGGCAATCTTCATCCCAAGGATGATCATTCCTTCCGAGGTCACCTTCCATTTTTGCTGCCTTTGTGAGGACTTTGAAGAAGGGTCGACACCTATCTTCGTACCTGGAAATAAACCTGCTCAGAGAGGTTATTCTTCCGGTGAGCCTCTGCACGTCTTTGACTGTGGCAGGAGTTCGGAACTCAAGCAGAGCCTTAATCTTCTCGGGTTTAGCCTCGATGCCTCTTTCGGGTACCATGTACCCAAGGAATTTTCCCGAGGTTACCCCGAAGATGCAGTTCTCAGGATTTAGGCGGATCCCGAAGGCTCTGAGCTTTTGGAAGGTTTCCTCTAAATCTGCAACGTGGTAGCCGGGCAGCTCGCTCTTGATTCATATCCCCCTTTTTCTCTTTTGAAGACCTTGTTCATCAACCTCTGGTAGATGGCTCCTACATTTTTTATTCCGAAGGGCATCCTGATATAGTAATATGTTCTTCCCTTGGTGACGAAGGCAGTTTTCTCTTCATCTTCGGAGTCCATCCTTATCTGATGGCGGCCACTGAAGGCGTCTAAGAAACCTAGGAGCCCGAATTCAGCAGTTGAATCTACCAGTTGACCTATTGGCGGCAGAGGATATGGGTTTTTTTGGCAAGCATCGTTTCAAATTTCTGAAGTCGATGCACATCCGGAGCTTACTGCCACCTTCTTTTGTGGTAATGACCACGTTGCTCAACCATTCGGGGTACTTGACCTCCCTGATATCTTCAGCATCTAGGAGACGCTGGACTTCGGTTTCGACAAAGTTGCTTTTTGTGGGATGAGATGCTGCATTTCTTTTGCCGGACAGGCCTTGCTTCCGGGCTTACTTTGAGGCTGTGCTGTACTATGCCAGGGTTTATTCCCGGCATATCTTTTGGTGAGCGGGCAGATAGATCTTTATTTTTCAGCAGAAAGGATACAAGATTTTCCTTGTCACCTTCGGCCAAGCTCTTCCCTATTCGGGTAGATTGTCCTGGAACAAGCTCTATTGCTTCCGTTTCTGTTTTTAGGGAGATCTTCTTTGCCTTTTTCTGGCGCCCTTGCCTCCATCGTTTGCGCGAGGTTTCTTGGGACAAGCTTTTCGTGCTTTTATAAACACCTTTCTTACCTCGGTTTGGTCTAGGAAGACCTTTGCATCTCCATCCTTGGTGGTGAATGTTACAGTCAGGTACTTCACATCAGGGCGAATATGCAGGTTCCCCAATGCCTGCCCTCCAACGATTGGCGTTGTACGAGGATGGGAAGTTCATGACGATGAACCTCGCCATCGTGGAAGCGTACAACTCAACCGCTCCGTTAACCGAAGTCCCTTTAATCATCAGCGGGCTGTCTATCCATCCGAGGACGAGGAGTTTGGATGGTCCAACCCCAAAAGTGGACGAGATGACAAGCTTCAGTTCTCTGCTGGAGATGCCCAAGCTCGGCAGTAGGTGCTAGAATAGGACGTTAGCATTTGAGCCATCGTCCAGCAATACTCCTTTGTCGTCCCAGTTCCCTATTCTTGCCATAGTCAGCAGCGGATCGTCGCGGGGTGAGACGACAGTGGAGCTATCTTTGCGAGCCAGTTTCTTTGATGGACTTTGATACTCCATGACTGCTATTTTTCTGGCTTTCCGCTTTCTTTCCGAGGATGGTAGCCCCGTGGTGATGGCTCGGATAACCCCTGCTGGAGATGGAGGCCGCCTTTTTGGACTTCGGTTTCTCCGCCTGTCGGAGTCAAAGTTCTAAATCTTCGGCCCTTTCTTCCTCCATTTTTCTGCCTTTCGGGGGTGACATCCTCAGGTATTTTCGAAGTTGGCCCTGTTTTATCAGCGACTCTATGTACTTCTTTAGCTGGAAGCAATCTTCGGTGTCATGGCCGTGGTCGCGATGAAACTGGCAGAACTTCTTGTCATTCTTTTTGTTATCGGCGGCCATGGCCCTTGGTCGCCGAATCTGCGTCCCTTGCCTTTCCAGCGCCATGAGAATGTTGGTCCGTGTAGTGCTCAATGGTGTGAAACTTTGGGGTTTCCTTCCCCGCATCCTCCGAGGTCGTCCTGCCTGTTCGGTAGGATGCCGAGCTTGTTGACTGGACCCTTGATGATCGTGGTGATGATCAGATTCTGGCCCAGCCATCCTCAGTTCCTCGACTGTCATGTGTTGCTCCGCCCTATGGTAAAATTCTCCGAGGGTCTCCGGGGGGTCCTTTGAGAACTCATAGAACAGCTGTGAGTCTCGCCGAAGGCCCCGTGTCATGGCGAGAATGCGGATTTCGGGCCGGAAGTCTAGGACGCTCAGAGCTTCTCTGTTGAATCTTTCGACATAGTCTCGGATGGTTTCTCCGTTCCTCTGCTCTATGTCGAACATCTGTACAGGCATCTTCGCAGTAGGTCTGCTCCCAATGAACTGCTGGGTGAAGGCTGTGGACAACTCCCGGAACTCAGTGATGGTCCCTGGGGGCAAGGAATTGTACCACGCCGTGGTTGGCCCTGTGAGGGTGACTTCGAAGCACTTGCACATGGTAACATCATCAGCACCGTGTATTATCATGCTCCGTCTGTACTTCGTCAGGTGGGCCTGCGGATCAGTACGACCATCATAAATTTCCAACCGAGGTACTCTGAACTCGCCTGGCATGGCTGCCTTAACGACGGCCTGAGTGAAAGGGGAGTCACCTTCGCAGGATGTTCCCGAGGGTCTGGCCCAAACGGATTTTCTGGCCACTTGTTTTTCCACTCTGTCCAGCCGTGCTAGTATCTTCTCCATGAGCACTGTGGCGCTAGGGCCTTCTTCAGGGAATGAAGATCGTCGGCGCCTCTTCGGGGGGCGAGTTCGGCGCTGAGGGGACAAGGACCTCGCCTCAGGCGACGAACTGCTTCGCTGTGAGACTCTCAGTCGCTTGGACCTGGTTTGTCCCACAGAACGTTTCCCGAGGGCTATAATTTCTGTGGATGATTCTTCGCGAGGGTCTCCACTCCCCAAACTGCGATGTGTAGACTTGGGACTCCTCTCCCGAGGGCGTGTCACTGAGGGGGGTCTCTGGGCCTGTGCTTGCTGCGGCCACCTTCGGCCGATCTGCTGTGTCACTTCAGACACGACCGAACGCTGAAAGTCCCTCAAGAAACTCATGGTGACTACCAGAGGGCGGTCTTCCTCGGGCGCAGAAGTCCCTGGGAGTGTTTGCTCAGCAGCCGGTTGTATCTCAGGCGCGGACGGGGACCTCGGGAGTCCCTTGTCCTTAGAACGCCGAGTCTCAACGACGGCGATCTCAGAGCGGGTTCCCACAGACGGCGCCAAATGATAGCCTGGGGCCTCATCGTTTATAGTCATGGTGACTGGTGGGGAGACTTCTGGGAGGAAGAACGCCTGGTGGACTGGACCCCCCAAAGGAGAGTGCCTGAAAGCTCAGAAACAACAGGTTAGGAGGCCCCCGGAATGTTTTTCCGGGGGGGGGAGCCTCCGACGCCCAAGTCAGTGGTGGCCGAGAGAAAGGCAAAGAAAATAGCACAAAGGGCTGAGGAGTTTTGCCTGGTAATGGGAGCCGTATTTCGCCAGCCAACCAACCTCTTGTCTGGTACTAACTCCTGGTATTTATAGGAGTGCCTAGCCCGTTCAGATCGCGACACGTGTTCGGTCGGATGTTCCTGAATTTCTGGGCGTAGGGGACAGATAGTTGGTAGCAGGTTGCCTTGAGCCATGTGCTGAGACGGGCCATGATGTGATTTTGATGGCGTCAGCGTGGCAGAGCGCCTTTTGAGGCGGATTGTGGCGTCTGTGATTGGATGTGTCAGAGGCTTCCTTAAATGCTTCCATAAATCTCCTGCCGTACTCCCGAGGTCCCTGGGTGAGGTCGTCCTTTGGTACGGACAGAGCCTCTTCGGGAAACAAGCCCTGAGCTCGGGGGTTCCCAGCTTCAGGGAGTTCCGCCTTCGGGGATATCGTGTTCGGCTCGCTATGTTTGGTGCCGCTTTTCCGAAGGCGATCTGTTCACAACCCTGGGGGGGCGAGTAGTGTCCTGACGTGCTGGGCTCGGAGCTCTTCGGCTATCTCCCGAGGTGCCTGATCACACCTTTTCTCGGGTAGCGCCAGCTTCTTCTGGCCATTCTTGTGGCAGGGAGTTCGGCCAGATAGAGGCGGGTAGCCTTTGGCTATCAAGGTAATACAAGAGGTTCTCCCTCTCGTGGTTGCCGAAGAGTGGGTAGGCGAGCTAGATACACTTTGAGCTCTTCCTAGGCCTTTTGGCAATCTTGGTTCCAAGCATGGTCATCGTCTCCGAGGTTGCCACCATTTTTTGCTGCCTTGGTAAAGACCTTAAAGAAAGAATGCTCGGCAGCGATCCCCATACCTGGAAATGAATCTGCTAAGAGACGTTATTCTCCCTGTGAGCCTTTGCACATCCTTTGTTGTAACAGGAGTTCAGAATTCGAGTAGTGCTTTGAATTTTTTCGGGTTGGCATCGATACCCCTTTCCGATACCATAAACCTGAGGAACTTGCCTGAGCTTACACCGAAGACGCATTTTTCCGGATTGAGGCGAACTCCGAATGCTCTAAGCTGGTGGAAGGTTTCCTCCAAATCTGTGATATGACTGCCAGGCAACTTGCTTTTAACTATCATGTCATCGACATAGACTTCCATGTTTCTCCCTATTTGGTCTTTGAAGACCTTGTTCATCAGCCTCTGGTAGGTGGCTCCTGCATTTTTAAGCCCGAAAAGCATTCTGACATAGCAATATGTACCGTCTTCGATGATGAAGGCGGTTTTTTCCTCCTCTTCGGGGTCCATTCTGATTTGATGATACCCACTGAAGACGTCGAGGAAGCTCAAGAGTCTATACTCAGCAGTCGAGTCTACCAACTAGTCTATTGGCGGGAGACGATACGAATCTTTAGGGCAAGCATCATTTAAGTTTCGGAAGTCGATGCACATTCGGAGCTTGTCGCTTCCTTTTTTTGTGGCGATAACCACATTACTTAGCCATTCGGGGTACTTGATCTCTAATTACGCCTGCCTCTATCAAATGTTGGACTTCGGTTTTGACGAAGTTATTTTTATGTACCGAGAGGCTTCGCTTTTTTTGGCAAACAAGCTTTGCCTCTGGGCTCACTTTAAGGCTATGCTGTATTATGCGGGGGTCCACCCCAGGCATGTCTCTCGGTGAATAGGCAAATTGATCTTTATTCATCAATAGGAAAGATACAAGTTTTTTCTTGTCACCTTTGGCTAATTTTTTCCCTATTCGAGTATTTCGGCCAGGGACAAGCTCTGTTTCTTCCGTTTCTATTTTCTTAGGATCTTCTGTTCCTGTCAACTCTTGAGCGGGCAAGTCTTTCGTTTCTGTAGTCTGCGCACAGTTCGTCACTAGTGGGGGCCACTAGCCACCTGCAGGCTCCTCGGGCCGTGAGTCATAGCCCTTCGTGACAAGAAATTAGACTGCGATGGCGTGTTAGAGCGTATCTGAAGGTAGCGTGTCAGAGACGTATGTGAGCGGAGTGTCAGAGACTCCTTAATAGCTCTTGCCGTACAACCGAGGTCCCTTTGGTTGATGTCTTACTTTCGGGGTGAGGAGCCTTTTTTTGGAGCCAGGCTGGAGCTTCGACGTATCCGTCTTTGGGGGCTGCTCTCCCTCGGAGGGTGATTGGTCTTTCTCCCCCGTAGCTGGTTAAATCGCCTTCCTGAAAGAAGCGCTGTGCTGGCTCCCGAAGTTGGAATTGGCGAGCTACCGAGGTCATGTGCCTCAGGTGTCTGGCTCTCTCTTTTCTGTGGTCAGTGGGTAAATAGGGCGATAGCACTGCAGCTATCACATGCCCCCTTTGGAAAGTCGAAGTGAAGACTTCGGCAAGTAGCTTTTCCGGCGTCTGTCTATCGCTTAATTGGCAGTTTTTGACAGGATGACCTCGTGGACTCCCGGAGGCCCACGTGGTAGTATGTCCATTTTGGGGTGCGGAGCTAGCATCTCCACTGTGTGCAGTGGTGAAGGTAGCAGGGGGTCCTAGAGGCGAGGGTTAGTCCAGAAGGTAGGCGTCCGGGGTGGATCACCTTAAGTGATTGCCGGCAGCTCCTTGGTCCCGTGAGCAGGGCAATGACGGGAGGTACCTCTGGTGTGGGAGAGAGCCCCGTGCAGTGATTCTTCAGGGATACCTAGATGAACACTCAGAAAACAAGGGTTAGGAGGCCCCCGGGGTAGTTTTCCGGGGGGAACCTCCGACGCCCAAGTCAGTGCTTTGAGAAAGAGAGATACTCAGTAATAAGCGCAAGGGACTCTTACCTGGCGTGTCTTTCTGAGGGCTGAAGGGACAGCATTCAGGGGAAGGGAGAGTTTTCTGGCGGAGGAAGTAGAGCGTCCTGTGTTTTCCGGCCTCTCTCTCTGTTCTCTTGCCAGAAGGCCCCCATACGGTGATGATTTCCCTTGGATAAAAGGAAGAGGCTGACCCCTTCAGATGACTACACGTGTATGGCACGTGTATGGTTGGATGGTGTTCGTACTTCTAGGCGTGGGGGCCTCTAGCCACCTGCATGCTCCTCTGGCCGTGAGTCGTAGCCCTTCGTGACAGGACATTAGACTGCGATGGCGTGTTAGAGCGTATCTAAAGGTGGCGTGTCAGAGACGTATGTGAGCGGAGTGTCAGAGACTCCTTAATAGCTCTTGCCATGCAACCAAGGTCCCTTTGGTTGATGTCTCACTTACAGGGTGACGAGCCTTTTTTTGGAGCCAGGCTGGAACTTCGGCTTCTTCATCTTCGGGGGCTGCTCTCCCTCGAAGGATGATTGGTCCTTCTCCCCCGAAGCTGGTTAGGTCACCTTCCTAAAGGAGGCGATGCACTGGCTCCCAAAGTTGGAATTGGTGAGCTACCGAGGTCGTGTGCCTCAGGTGTCTGGCTCTCTCTTTTCCGTTGTCGGTGGGTAAATAGGGCGATAACACTTCGGCTATCACATGCCCCCCTTGGAAAGTCAAAGTGAAGACCTCGGCAAGTAGCTTTTTCGGCGTCTGTCTATCGCTCAATTGGCAGTTTTTGACAGGATCACCTCGTGGACTCCCGGAGGCCCACGTAGTAGTATGCCCATTTTCGGTCGAACAAGGCAGCACGGAGCCTTTGAACCCTGGACCTTATGGATTTACACTCGGAGTATGACGTCGGCCGGCAAGGCATTTCTCCACCTAGGTGATAAGCCTTGTTCGGACAGGTGTCATCTGCCCGCCCTTCGGTGTTCTCGAGATTCCCAACTTGTTCACTTTTCCCGCCATAGGCTAGTGGATCGACGCGTCTTAAAACTAGGTGTGTCAGTCTCAAGCAACGGGCCCTGGTTTTCCGGATGTCAGAAAATGTGTCCTAGTTTCTCGTGATGGGCGACACGTGGTAGTCATCAGCTGGGATGGGCATGCCTTTTCGCGGGTGAAGGGTAATCATGGCGACGCTTCGCCTTCGCGCAGCATTTATGACGCCCTTTTGGCTGCCCTTCCTCGATCTATATAAGCCTTCCTCCTGTCATACTCTTCACTTATGTTTCTTTGCTCTCACTTTTCCTTCCTTTTTCGCGGCGGTCGTAGCGGCGGAGCGATTTCCGGCAACCTTTCATGACAGCGTCCTTAAACCCTAACTTCGGCAAGACCTTTGGTGGGTTCTAACTTCTAGAGTTCGTTCGGTGTTTGCTTTTCTTTTCGCTTTAGGAAGTCATTTTTTCCCTTTTTCCGAAGTCATTTTTCGATCAACCATGCCTATTCCCGAGAGCTGGCAACCGCTTTTGTCTCACTCTTGTTGCACCACTCCTGAAAAATTAGAAAAGTGGAAGACCAAAGTTTTTCTTCCCTTGTATGCTATTACAAGGTTACCTCGCCTTGGCCAATTTAGCTTTATGAATCGGGGTGACGAGGTTACCGTTTTCTGAGCCCAACTGAAGGCCGGACTTCGGTTTCCTCTTGTGAAGATGATTTGTTACTTTTGCTAGTTTCATGGCATAGCCGTGAATCAGCTTCCTCCCAACTCATTTTGTTATTTCAACGCCTTTCTCTGCATGTGTGAGCTCTTCGGGGTAGAACCCCATTTCATCCTATTCATGCAGTATTATAAGCTCTATCCGGTTCTGAAGGGTGGCTTTTATTTCATGCTGCCTCGAGGATCTGGGAGCAAGAAATTTATGTTCACCTTCGCTACCAAGGATAGCTGGCGAGGATGGCAAAGGAAGTTCTTCTTCCTGAAGATGGCGGAGGCCTGGTCGCACGTCCCGACTAAGTGGGCTCGGGGAAAGCTGGAGGCGGATGCCATGGATCCCAGGAAGCTGCTAACTCCCGAGTTGGCGACGAGGTTTGGGGAGTTTGACAGACGAATCCATGCTGTCGCCGACTGGGATGCCGAGGTCCCTTCACGCCCTCTCTACCCTTTCCCGATCATGTGGAAACTATGACCAAGGATGTCCTTCGGGAGCTGGGGGTGGTTACAGAGCATAAGACGGATCTCGGCATGCCAGCTCCTGCTACCGAGGGGAAGAACTCTTGGCTGGTGAAGCTCCTTCGAAGCGAGCTCACTTACGAAGCCTTTTCTGAAAGTAAGTTTATTTCAAAGTTTGTTCAGCATAAGTGCCTGTGGACTTACATTGATTTCTTCCCTCTTTTTCAGAGATGGGTGAGGAGTCTACCGCCTACTACAGGTCTCTCTTCCTTGGTCAGGCCGAGAAGGGAGAACAAAAGAAGAGGCGCAAGGCTTATGGGAACGGATCATCTTCGGCCAAGAAGGCCAAGAAGGACACCCCGCTTCCCCCTTCGGAGGACGTTTCGGAAGTCGACGATGTTATTGCTACTTCCACTAAGGCTGGTGATGTCACTGCAACTTCTACCAAGGTTGCAACTTTTGCCGAGCCTAAAACTGCTGCCGAAGTCCCTACCAGGGTGATTGCCCTTCCTGCTCCTCTGAGTCCCGCTATGTCGGCAGATCTTTTGGGCTCTTTGGCGGATCTTTTTGCTAGAGATCTAGAAAGACTTCAAAGGGCCAAGCGCAAACATATTCCTGCCGATGTGGAGGAGGTCGGTGACTCTGATGACGACTGTGCCGAGGTCGTGCCAGGTTTGTCTCTTTTTCCCTGCAATCAACTTACATTTTTTATAATCAAGGAATTTTTACCTGATAAGATGCATGTTTCTTTTTGTAGAGGATCCTGCGCCCCTGGCTTGGAAGATTGAGCACGCCCAAAAGAGGATCTTCAAGATTCTCATGTCCTGAAGGACAAAGTCCCAAGGGAGCCGTTCTGGCCTTTCACGGAGGACATGAATCTATTCTCTGAGGATTGTCAGGAAATGGCTCCCCAAATGGCGAGGGGCGTGCTTACTCAGGCATCCTTTAAGGCAGTCGCCGAGGAGTGTGCCTCTGAGGATGCCCTTGCTGCAAAAGTTTCTCAGCATGCTGCTCAGGTAACTCTTCAGGCTCTTCACTTTTTCTTCCCATTTTTTGCCCAAGTTTTTTTGGCTTTCCTTGCGCACATTTCCCTAAGTACCTTCTTTTTTTTGCAGCTTCTGGGGTATAGTGGGTACCTCCGAGCATGGGTAGCGAAGCAGTCTTCGGTCTGAGCTTGGGCTGAAGACAAATTGGAGAAGGCCAAAGTCTTTTGTGCCAACTAGGCGCTGACAAATACCAAGTTGAGCCAAATATGCAAGTAGAAGATTGCCAATCTTCGGGAGGAATTCTTGAAGGGCCAAGAAGAGCTCTTGAAGGATTTTTCTGAGATGATGTCTGTCCTGGTGGCAAACTGGTCAGCCTAACTTCGGCCAACGAGACCCTTTAAAAGGAAAAAGAAGACGAGTATGCCCTTTTGGCGAAGGCGATGGCTGAGAATGCTGAACTCCAGGCCAAGGTCGATTCGTTGAAGGAGGGTTTGAAGAAGAGGAAGAAAATTGAGGAGCTGGAGAAGGAGATTTCCAACCTTCAGCAAGAGGTTTCTGATCTTCAGTATGAGGTGGACGAGTTGGACATTGAAAGAGGCAAAGCCGTCCAGACGTCCAAGGTTGCTTTTCAGGACGGCTTCTGCCTAGCTCGTCATCAGTTTCTGAAGAAGTATCCGGACTTTGATCCTTCCTTTCTGGCTGCCCTGGATATTCCCGGGGGACCTCGGTGGATGTGGTCAAGAGTCGAGTTCCTTAACCTGCCGTTTCCTCCTTCTACACCGAAGGCAGCGGTGAAAGACTCAGGAGCCGAAGCTTCCCACGATGCCGGGGTCCCTTAGATAATCTAGGACCTTTGCCTTCTTCTTTTTCTTTGTACTCTTCTTCTTGTAATCTTCTCCTTGTATCAAGACCTTCTTCAATGAATTTTCCTTCATTATTTTGGCTAAGTCTTTTTTAGCAATTTTTGTTTCCCATTTTTCCCTACCACTTTCGGTCAAGGGACTTTGGTACTTTCTTTGCTCGTTTTCGCCGGCCATTCTTCGGGAGGTCTTTCGCAATTGGCAAAGTTTTCTTAGGCAAAGTTTAGCCTCCCCCTTGCCGGTCTGTTCGGTAGACTTGCCTTCCTTTGGGCCTAAAGCCCAACTAACTTCGGAAGGAATAGGAGGCTTTCGGGAGTCCATACTTCAGCTTTGTTCGGTGAACATTCTTAGACAGGGGGAAAACTTTCTGTACTTAGACAAATTTCTGGCTTTCACCATTTCTTGTCTGAAATATTCTAAGTGTAGAATTTCTTTAAGGCGCCCGAGTGCCTTGTATTTTTCAGTTTTCCTTCTTCGGTGTTGCCAAGCTTGTATGCTCCTATTCGAACCTTGTTTAGGACCCAATAAGGCCCTTTCCCGCTTGGCCGACGTACCCCATAGGACGGTTTTTGGGGTCCTTATTCAGCCTTTCGGGGGCGAGGTCTCTTTTTCCTTGTTCCTTTTGGCCTATCATGCAGATTTGCATTTACGGCCACCTTTTGCCGAAAAGGCCTCCTTTCGAGCTCAGCCATTTCTCGGTATCTGACAACTAGGTCTAGCTTAGTTCTCAACCCGAGGTCACTTCCTCTTTTGTCAAACATCTATCTGCTGGCTGAACTTCTTCAAATGGATAATGGCTTTCTGTACTGGGGATAAGCGAAAAAAGTGTCTCCTCTTTGGTCCTCGGGGAATTGTCTGATAACTCCTTGGTACAGTAGGAAGTTCTCCTGGCCATCTTCCCTTTGCATTTCTCGTAGTCCCTCTTTTATAGCTCTTTTGGCAACATTCTCTTTGTCTGTTGCTCGGGCGTTGAGCTAATGGGCTGAAGTGCCTTTTTATTTCGAGGTCAGTGACGAATTCTTGAAATCCCTTGTTCATAGATTGGAAATCATTACTGGCCAGTGCCACCGTCGGTATGCCAAATTAGCATATTATGTTCTTTCAGACGAACTTTTTGTGCACCTTCTGCCGACATGGTTGCTCGGAGTTCTGCCTTTCCCCACTCAGTGAAGTAGCCCTCTGCTATCTCGCAGAACTTCACATATCTTTGGGTGTTGTCTAGAGTGGCTTTGTGCAGTCTTTCCGAGGTTATCCACTCCGAAGGCAGTTTTCGGGTGCTTTCGTGTCTCTGGCTATTTTCACACCTCTTGGACGAATTGTCCTACACCCTTTTTACCGATATATATATAATTCTATAACAGAGTTGCGTACCTTTGCCTGCATAGTTTTTCCTTAGTTCAGGAAATATCGTCCAGAACGTCTTTGCACTTTCTGCCTCTTCATAAGGATTTTCGGAGCTCTTTGGTTGCGAGATTCCTTTTCATAGGATCTTTCTGCTTTCTTGTGCGAGGTTACTATACCTAGCATTGCCATGCTCGGATGGGCCAACACTTTTGGTAATCAAATTTGATCATTTTGGTGGCCTCCCTGCCTTCGGGCCCCTGAGGGGGTATCCCAGCGCCTTGATGTTCTGCGCTTGGGGTTCCACTGACAAGGAGCTTCCACTCTGGATCTACCTTCACTCTATCTCCCTTGTTAGTCTCAGCCTTCCTTACTTCTGGGATTTCGGTGATCTCGCCTGCCAGTACCTAGGCACTTGCTGCCCTTCTAGGCTTATGCGGGATGTAGTACTCTTTGAGTTCGATGCACCATTTCGATAGTCCTTTCCGAATGCTCTACTCTTTTTTGCCAGGTCGCGCAGAGGTGGATCCCTTGGGATGGCGATAGCGTGTCGAGGGAAGTAGAGTCGGCGCCTTCTGCCCACACGTCAAGTCATAGATCACCTTTCAGGGCAATGGGTTTTGACTTCGTTGCTGAGGAGATGGTGATTTTTTCCTCGGGTGCAGAACTCTTTCGGCAGGGAGGTCTAGGTCATCCCGACCCTGCTTTTCCCGTAGGCTATACTCCGAAGGGGTATGGTTCCCACCGAGGACTCAAATCTCCGTTTCCCAAATTCCTGTGAATTGACACGGGATTTTCTTCCCGTCGAGATACCTATGGGGAGGGCGTTCGGTCCAAATTTAGCTACGGCCTTCTTTGGCTTGACTACTGTGTCATTTCGGCCATGCCACGGTGTGGGAATATCCACAGGAAGCCTATGGTAATAGTCAGAGGGCATTCACCCATGGGTAGGGAATTCCTTGCTGCCATTATTCGGTTGCCCGTTGAATCTCCAGCGCGGACGGGGACCTCGGGAGCCCCTTCTCCTTAGAACGCTGAACTTCAACTTCGGCAACCTGGGAGTGAGTTCCCACAGATGATGCAGTCCGGTGGTGTGAAGCCAGCATCTCCATTGTGTGCAGTGGTGAAGGCAGCAGGGGGTCCTGGAGGAGAGGGTTAGTCCAGAAGGAAGGCGTCCAGGGTGGATCACCTTAAGTGATGGCCGGCAGCTCCTTGGTGTCGTGAGCAGGGTAATGACGGGAGGTACCTCTAGCGTGGGAGAGAGCCCGGTGCAGTGATTCTTCAGGGAGACCTAGCTGAAACACTCAGAAAACAAGGGTTAGGAGGCCCTCGGGGTGGTTTTCCGGGGGGGAACCTCTGACGCCTAAGTCAGTGCTTTGAGAAGGAGAGATACTCAATAATAAGCACAAGGGACTCTTGCCTGACGTGTCTTTCTGAGGGCCGAAGGGATAGCATTCAAGCGAAGGGAGAGTTTTCAGGCGGAGGAAGTAGAGCATCCTGTGTTTTCCGGCCTCTCTCTCTATTCTCTCGCTAGAATGCCCCCTTCCTATGATGATTTCCCTTGGATAAAAGTAAGAGGGTGACCCCTTCAGATGACTACACATGTATGGAACGTGTATGATTGGATGCTGTTCGTAATTCTAGGCATGGGAGCCCCTAGCCACTTGCAGGCTCCTCTGGCCCTGAGTCGTAGCCCTTCGTGACAGGCAACCCGAAATTTAGGGAAAATGCCAATGAAATGAAGATTTTTCTTCATTTATACATCATTTTGACCTTGGTGGCATATATGCCAATTTTTTGAAATTTTGGCCAACACTTGGACAGATTATTCCCAGCCATTTTGGCTGGGAAACTGACATATTTTGACCTCTTTTAACCTTGGTCAATAGTCATTTTCACCTTAGAAAAATCTAGGACACTTAAGCACCTTAGTTGTCATTATGCCATAAATGGCAAACTTTGCCTCTTTGAGCACTTTGGTCCCCAACAATTTATTTAATTCCTTCCATGTTCTTTCTTCATAATTCCATCCATATCCTTTCTTCATAATTCCATCCATGTCCTTTCCATAGCCATATTTAGAAATTTGTGCAATTGAGTACCCAGTCTTTGTAACCTTACAATTTAGTCCATAGGTTACTTGACAAACAAGCAATCCTTAAGCCTTTTCTTGGGGGCCAAGTTATCAACTTGGAACACTTTTAAGGAGGAGTTGATCATGCCGTTTACCCCCCACGCTTCAATCACTATTGTGAGAATTACACAATGTAATGGTTTTTAGCCATTATTACACACTTGTAATTCTCCCATTTTGTGAGGTGGTAACAATCCTCCCCCCCTTAAAAATTTTGGTCCTCCAACATAGCCTTTAGCTTCGGGTATTCTTCAGGAAACCTTTCCATAAGGTCTTTTTCAGTTTCCCAGGTTGCTTCTCTTTCAGAGTGGTGTGACCACTGAACTTTAACCATGGGAATATGTTTGTTTCTTAACCTTCTGGTATCCTTGGCTAAGATAGCTATAGGTTTCTTTTCATATGTCAGGTTAGGTTCCAACTGTATGTCTTCCACTACAATAGCATGCTTTGTGTCCAGTAGACACTTCTTAAGCATACTGATGTGAAAAACATTATGAACACTTAACATGCTTGGTGGTAGAGCTAACCTGTATGCTACCTTGCCAACTCTATCAAAGATCTCATAAGGACCTATGTATCTTGGGGCTAACTTGGTTCTTCTGCCAAATCTGACAGTGCCTTTGGATGGTGCAACTTTTAGCAAAACATTGTCACCAACCTCAAATTCCAAGTCTCTCATTCTTTTGTTGACATAGGCTATGGTTCTTTAGGCACATAGATTCGGTCCTTGAAGTACAGTAATCCTTGCTTGTAGGCGAAGGATTGATACAAGGAACCTTTTTCCTCTCCTGAGATCTTTTTCAAATCAAGATCTGCCTCCTATGCCTTTCTGCTTCTTCAATTCATCCAAACTGAATTGCGAATGTGTAAATTTGGGCTTCCTCCCACTTATGCCATTTATGACATAGGCATAGCAGACTATTTTGCTCATCATGATGAGCTATGGATCCTTCTTTCAAAAGTCCTGTGTACTTCCTGCTCAAGGCATCTGCTACTAGATTGCCTTTTCCCTCAGTGCACTGCATACTACAGTCATAGTCTTTGATGTACTCCAACCATCTCCTTTGCCTCATGTTCAACTCTTTCTGAGTGAACAAGTACTTTAGTCTCTTATGGTCAGTGTAGATCACAAAGGAACTACCCATCAAGTAATGTTTCCATTACTTCAGAGCAAAAATTCACTTCTGCCAGTTCTAGGTCATGGGTAGGATAATTTTACTCTTGGGGTCTTAACTGCCTTGACCCAAAAGCAATGACATTTCTGTCTTGCATAAGCACACAACCTAACCTAGATCTAGATGCATTTGTATATATGATGTAGGGCTTACTTGGATCAGGAAGAATCAACACTGGAGCTTCAATCAACCTCTGCTTGAGCTCCTGGAAACTCTTTTCACACTTTTCAATCCACTCAAATCTTTGACCCTTCTTGGTTGGATGTGTAAGAACTGAGGCAATCATGGAAAAGCCTGATACAAATCTCCTGTAGTATCTAGCTAATCCTAGGAAACTTCTGATTTCCTTCACAGTCCTTGGTCTTTCCCACTCTTGCACTGCCTTGACCTTTTCAAGGTCCGCCTTAAGGCCTTGAGCATCTATGGTGTGTCCTAGGAAGAACACTTCCCTTATCCAGAATTCACACTTGGATAACTTAGCAAAGCTGATGTTCCAACAAAGTCTTTAAGACAATCTTCAGATGATGTTCATGTTCATTTTCATCCTTGGAATACACTTGGATGTCATCAATGAACACAACCACAAATTTTTCCAGATGTGGTCTGAATACCCTGTTCATCAAGTCCATGAAAGCAGCTAGGCATTAGTCAAACCAAATGGCATGATTGTGTACTCATAATGCCTATATCTGGTCCTAAATGCAGTCTTAGGAATGTTCTATTCCTTTACTCTTAACTGAAAGTATCCAGATCTCAAATCTATCTTAGGGAAGATCTTAGCTCCCTTCAGTTGATCAAACAGATCCTCAATCCTAGGGAGTGGATACTTGTTCTGGATAGTCACTACATTAAGCTTCTTATAGTTAATGCATAGTCTCAAAGATCCATCCTTCTTTTTCACAAAGAGAACAGGAGCTCCCTATGGTGAAACACTTGGCCTTATGAACCATTTTTCAAGAAGTTCATCAAGTTGTTTCTTGAGCTCATTCATCTCTGTAATTGGCATTCTGTAAAGAAGTATGGATATTGGACTAGCTTCTGGTTGCAGCTTGATTTCAAATTCAATCTCCCTTTATGGAGGAATACCTGGTAGGTCTTTAGGAAAGACTTGTAGGAAGTCTCTCACTATAGGTATTCTGTCCACTTCCTTATCACAGTGCAATTCATTCCATGCATAATAGTAATCATGCTCAGAAATCACAGGTATCTCTTCTAGTACCTCTAGCACCATGCCATGCATTTCATACATTAATTCCTTAGAATTCACTAATGCATGCATTTCACCATCAAGCAATGTGATTTCCATCTTAGCACAATCAATTCTTATGTTATGCATAGCAAGCCAATTCATACCCAGCACTAAATCATACTTAGGAATATCCAATAGTAGCAGATTAGTCATAACCTTAGTCTTTCCTAGTACTAGCTCACAATCCTTAGCTAGGTCATTAGCGAAAAGACATTGACTACCTGCTGTTTTCACTAAGGATATCCTAGGCATGATTTTAGTAGGCAATTTCATGGCTTCAAAAAATTTCCTATCCACTGTAGACACAAATGCACTAGTATCAAATGGAACGCTAACAAGCATACCATTAAGATAAATGTTACTTCTTAATGCTCCTCCTTGCTCTGATGTCTCTGGCCTCTACACTTGGAAGACTCTGCTAGCGCTCTGCACTAGAGGCTGAGGTACTGGAGCAACTGGCCTCTGCTATCCCTCCCTAGGTGCTCCTCCTCTAGGTCCTGCCCCAATAGGCCTTACTAGGCCTTACTAGACCTTGGTCTTCTAGCCTCTTTTGAACCTGTGGGCAGTCTTTGATCCAATGATCCATAGATCCACATCTTAGACACACTTGGGTGTCAAAATAGCAAGATTTCTTTCCATGAAACCTCCTGCACTTAAGGCACCTTAGGCCAGGGAACTTCCTCTTCACTTTGCCCTCACCACGAAAATGGGAATTCTTGGAAATTTCCTTGCCATGTGGTGGCTTTTTCTGCTTGCCTCCTACCTGGCTACTTTCCCCTGGTCCACTGGGAAAGTACCTAGTCTTATACTCCTTTTGTTCTACTAATAGAGCTTTCTGCACTGCTTCATAGTATGTGACTGCTCCAAAAGGTCTTATAGCCTTTCTAATATCTGACTTTAGGCCTCTGACAAATCTTTTGGCCTTCAACTCCTCCAGTCCATGATACTAAACTCACCAACTGATTAAATTTGTGCTCATACTCTAGGACACTGAGGTTGTCTTGCCTTAATGCATCAAATTCAACTTGCTTCATATCCTTGATGGCATCACTGATGTACTGTTCTTGAAACAGCTGAGTGAACTCTGGACAACTCATCTCAATATGTCTTCCTGGCCTTCTGCCCTTCTGGACAGCATACCTATCTTTGGTGTTTCTCCACCACATCTCTGCACTGCCTACCAAGCTATAAGTGGCCAATGACACCTTCTTGGTGGAGCTAAGTGGCATTCTCTCAAACATCTTCTCGATGAAGATTAACCATTCCTCAGCTTTCTCAGGCCCAGCTATTCCATCAAATTATGGAGGGCTTAGACCATGGAACCTCTCCAACAGTCTGACCTCATCTAGGCCTTCTAGTTCCTCCGATCTATGTCTGCTCGATCTGTCAGAGCCCTCTGTATGGTGATGTTCTTTATGATATCTTTGCCTTCTCCTGGATCTTCTTTCATGGCCTTTCTCAATCTCATTCCTAGTAGAGGAATGGTCATAGACTGAGGGATTTGTCTTGGATACCTGACCAATTTCAAACCTTAGTCTTCTGCCTCTTGGATTTCTCCTATCTTCATCTTCCTTCTCAACAGTTTCATCATTTGTGTCTTCTAAGCTTCCAGAAGGAACATATTCAGATGTGTTCCTAGTATCCTCTTTTGGTTGCTATTGTGCATCCTGAATTGGTTCTACTGGAGCTACTTGGAGTCCTTGTTGTTGTCCTTGAATTAGCCTCATTAGGTTTTCATTGATTAGAGCTAAGTTCCTCTGAAGCTCTAACCAAACCAGAGGCACTTCAGGGTTTTGTGCCCCTGATGGCTCTGATTCCCTCTATTCTATCCATTTCTTTTGTTGCTCAGAGTCAAAGGAGGCCTTCGGGGTGGTTCCCCTCTCCTTGTGGCAACCATCTTTACTCCAGCATTGATGATTCATCATAGAGCACATATAAAGATCATAGGTATTTTAATGGTACTTGACACTAGCAGCTGACCAAACAAAGTTCATATATGTGGATGCATGCAACGCAACTATATGCTATGTACATGTATAAACCACGCTCTAATACCAATTTCTATTACCCACTCCGGGGTAGTCCAGTTATGGTGCCAAATTTGTGCATTTAAACTCCCAGGATTGGTAATGTTCTGTAGGCCATTAGAACACTACCCTTAGTGTGCAAACCCAAGTGGCCTTCTTGGGCACTATGTAAACACACGCATATTGGTCTAACCATCACACACATATTCACATTTCATGCACACCATGGAATCTAAGAAGGAAAAAACTAGCACAAGTCTTAGTTTTGGCTTCCACATTAGGCAATCTTCTTAAGTTCTAGTGACCAGCTACTGCACCTGTAACTTCCACTAATAAACTATATCATTCTAGCTGCATACCCGCTATTTTCTTTGCTCCATTATCAATTAGAGACTTAGAGCAAACCAAAGAAATTTTTTTTACATCAATAGCCCACCTATGGACCAAGTTATGGATTTTTTAAGTTGGTTACAAAATTTTGACCAAATGAACAGTAACCTAGCCAATTGTGCAACCTCACATCTTTGTCTACAGGGCTCTAAATCTAGAAATTAAAAATCCCAGTTAACCCTCTAGATGTCCTCTAGGTGGGGTCAAAATTTCATACCAAGATTCATTCTACACAGGGAGATATTAAACTTTAGGTCCAGAGTCAAAATTCTAGCAACTTTTGGACCATTTTGCCCATACAATTTTTCCAAACCATGCAACCACTTCATTCACAAGGGGAAAGCCCTCCTACGCTATCCCATATATGTCCATTACACATAGGAATTAAATTCAATTTATTTTAAGAACTTTATGTGGCCAAAACAGAATTTACAAGTAAGCAGCCCATCATTCACACTTAGGCAGCTTTGCACCACATCACTTACATAGCCAAAACATTACTCAAGTGTTTACATACTTGTCTCATCTTACATACACTACATGAACATGCATACATGCACTAAAATATGGTCTTAACTCAGCTAAATATACACCCTAAGTTACAGGAGTTCCTGAAATGCAATGGACTCTAGAAACAGGATGTTGGACAGCTGCTGCACATCACAGTAAGCACCATCACTAAAAATACCAAACGTGCTCCTAAAATCACCAAAGTTTCTAGATCATAACTATACATATGGAAGTTCATTTACCTAAAATTTCACAGAGAAATTCAAATGAAAACTATTAATTTGAATGTTCTCTTTCAGGTGCTCTTAAAATGGACAGAAAGGGGGTAAGTTTCTTGAATGAAACTTAGTAAGGGCTTATCAATAAAATCTTCAAACTCCAGCCATATACCTGAAATCCAAAGACACTAAAACACAAAAATACAATACAAACACGCAAATATATGCAAATACACAAACAAACTCAACAACAAACATATGAAATGCTGGCAGCAATAACACATTAAGGTTAGTCCATAATGATTCAATTAAACATTAAGAACTCAATATGGCAGCCCTCCTCAAGCTATTTCTTGGTATTAAGAGGTAATTAGATCTTAGTTAGTAGTAACTGGGGTTCTAGAAACCCTGAATTTCACTGCCATAACAGAGCACCAAAGCTGTAGGGTTGAAACCCTTGGTGCAATCTCCCCCTTAACCTAAACTTGGTTCATCAAGCTCCTGGCTCTCTTCGAAGCTTAGGGTCTTAGGTTCATGGATGTTTAGGCATCTATATTGAACAATAAATAGCCATGAAACTCAGATAAAACCCTTACATTTTTCTGGAAATTTGATGAACCTTAATAGAACCGAAAATAGGTTTTCTTGCACTCTTTGATGTCTTCTTTGCTTTCTTTTGCTTTCTCTTGATTTCTTAAGGTATGGTAGCTATGGACAATGGTGGAAAAGGTTAAGGAAGATTTCTTAGCTGCTGGAAACCGAAATTTATGGAAAATGCCAATGAAATGAAGATTTTTCTTCATTTATACATCATTTTGACCTTGGTGGCATATATACAAATTTTTTGAAACTTTGGCCAACACTTGGACAGATTATTTCCAGCCATTTTGGCTGGGAAAATGACATATTTTGACCTCTTTTAACCTTGGTCAATAGTCATTTTCACCTTAGAAAAATCTAGGACACTTAAGCACCTTAGTTGTCATTATGCCACAAATGGCAAACTTTGCCTCTTTGAGCACTTTGGTCCCCAACAATATATTTAATTCATTCCATGTTCTTTCTTCATAATTCCATGTTGGGTTTTGGGAGCCAAACAGCACAGTGGAATTTAACCAAAACCCTCCAGGATCCAAGTGAAACGAGGTAAATCGGGTGTTTGAAAATTTTCATACCTAATTTTTGGTTGAGATCTCTCACTCAACTGTAGAGTCGAATCACAAAACTTGAACAGTTGACGTGTTCAAGCTCTCTATGGTATCCACACGAGCTTCTTAGGATCACCACGCTTCCACCACATCCCGGCAGATGCGTTTCTCTTGCGCTCGCAGTGCTAGCTTGCGTCCTCCAAGGAATTGCAAGAGCATAGTACGGCTGTCATTTTGGGATGTTAGGGCAAAGAGACCTGCGAATTTTTCACTAGAAGTTGTATTTATAGTGAGACTCAACTTCCAGGCCTAATAGGTTTCAAAGCCCTAATCCAATTAGGATTTAATTTCAGGCTTAATAATGGCTCAACTATTGGGCCCATTATTAATACGAAATTATTGTGAACCCAAAACCCAAATTATTAGCCCATGCACTCTAATGATCCAAATAGCTTTATGTGTGTGACCCAATAGGCTCTTACCACATTGGCAATAATCATAAATCACATTTATGATCATAAGCAACGAGCGGTGTCAAGCAACACATCATTGCTACCCAAGTGGCAAAATTGTCGATGATTCAACTAAACCTTTATGATCATCCCCGATATATGCCATTGTCCCTTTGTCCAAGATATCAAGACTAAGCACGAGACATGGAATGCGTCACTCTCGTATAGCCCAATCTTTGGTTTCTTGATTACCGAGTAGACCAACTTAAACTGATGACATTGATATCACATATCAACTCATCTGAGCATGGCCATGCATTTTTCTAAGTCTAACTCTATCAAGGGGCCCTAAGATATCACTCCCGTTACATAGGAGGGACAAATCCCATCTTGATCATACAAATCCTTCTGCATGATATGTGACATACCCAATGACCTCCTGCAAGTTCACTCAATTACGAGCAACAAAGGAAAGTATCAAAGTATGTGACTCACATGTAGGGAACCTTGATGATCTTAGGTCAAAGGACTACATATACCATGATCATTATGAGAATCACTTATGACACTCATATAATGATCCATGTAGTGTTCTCATGGTAGGTCGGTCAAGTACACAAGTTCTCTAACTTGTACCCATATGCAGACTACATATCTCATATTAGTCTCCACATATGCCAGTCATTATGTATTATTACAACCCACTCAACAATAATACTAGACTAGGGATGTTTGAAAATATCATTATTCTAGGGTTACAATTATGTTTGTTAAGTTACGCAGAAACAAAACAACAAACATAATTGCTGGATTAATGCCTTAATAAAATATCATGACTCAATGTGCAAATATACAATCATCTCATGATTGGCCTTTTGGGCATAACACTAACATTCCATCCATATCCTTTCTTCATAATTCCATCCATGTCCTTTCCATACCCATATTTAGAAATTTGTGCAATTGAGTACCCAGTCTTTGTAACCTTACAATTTAGTCCATAGGTTACTTGACAAACAAGCAATCCTTAAGGCTTTTCTTGGGGGCCAAGTTACCAACTTGGAACACTTTTAAGGAGGTGTTGATCATGCCTTTTAGCCCCCACACTTCAATCACTATAGTAAGAATTACAAAATATAATGGTTTTTAGCCATTATGACACACTTGTAATTCTCCCATTTTGTGAGGTGGTAACATCATAGACCACTTGACCTCTAACACTATCAAGCAACTCCCTGATGACCATCCATCCCTTAGCCAATGGTTATAAGAAACCATCTCTACCTTCCATACCTAACTACCATACACCATATACTTGTAAGTTGTTTAGAACCTTAAACCTGAAGGTGCGGCTAGGCTCCAAACACCATATACTTGTAAAAGACACCTCCTAGGCCATAATACACCATTCATAACAAGCTAGAAGTGCACATAAAAAACACACCAAGCTAGGCAAACATACTAGTCCACCGTGAACATCTCCCTCCACCCCTAATGCCAATAATCAAATTCACAAGAATTTCACCACAAATAACTTATGAATGGTATGTCATCCTTATGCCAAAATGTTTCACTCATGGATTTTGTCACATTAACTTACCTTCTTTAGGGGAGAACCATTTTAACCACCACTTTAGTTAACTATCAGGAGGTGGTTAGTCATGTAAAATATAGTAGGTGGCTCACCCATCATAATTCAACTTAGTGCACCTATTGGCCCCTAACCAATCTCGTAAGTCACTACCCCTTTCTTTACAAGGCACTTAACCAATCTCACAAGTCACTAGACCTTTAGCCCAGTGTTTGGCCAAGGCCAAAAATGTAAAGCAAATGCATTGAAAACAAAGAAGGACATCAATGAAAATGGGAAATATCATGTGTGTGTTTAACAGAGGTGTATCGATTGTGATTTATGCTTATAAATTGGACCAAACTACTACCGGTGAGAAACAAAGCTAAGAAGGCCAAATTGAACATTCTTTTGGGTGGTAATTATGTTATGAAAGTTCCAAGCAAGGATCAAAATGCAGCATGCAAAATTTTGTAATGCCGTGAAGGGCGTTGAACATATTTTGTGTGCATGTGGCGTTCAACTAGTTGTTGCATGACTCTACTGCTCAGCCGAGACTCTAAACGGGTCAAAGAGTCCATTTGAAGGTTAATGGGTGTGTTCTTGGCAAGGAAGGGTTAGGTTCTTAGTGATTCTTTGCAATTGTTTGACATCTAGAGCTTGGATTGAAGGTTTAAGCTCACATTTGGTGTTTTCGGCCTTGGGCGAACTTCGCATTGCATTTTAAGCTTCGACTTTGGTATTTGAAGGGTTAGGCTAAGTGCTTAAAAAAATGATTTTGGTCAGGATTCACAGTATACTACTTGATTCTTTCTTCTAAGTGATAGTAGTTAAGCTAGATGAACTTAGAATGCTACTAAGGCTTATGTGATACCTTCAGGTATATGTGATATGGTGGTAGCTAGTTACTAATGGCAAGCACTAGGGTTCATCATGGGTACGCCAGCCCATGGTTGAACTTGGAGCTCTAGTGCAATGGGTTTGATGACGATTGAATTTTGATTGAAATTGTGCATACTTGCTAGTTAGGCCTTCGGCTGAGAATGATCAAGTGTGTGGTGTGTGAGTTGGGTGCTTTGGTGCTTTGCTTGTGCTTGCTAACCATTTCTAGTGGTAGTTGTTATGTATATGTATTTGTTGTGATATGTATATATGTGAGTTTTGGTCTTTTGTGTTTTTTATGTAGGTGAAGCTTGATTATGGGAGGTTAAGCCCTTGGGCTTAATTAAATAACCTCAAATGAGCTGTAGTGGATTCCTTACTGAGTTGTAAAACTCATCCCTATTTATGTACATGTTTCAAGAAAAGGATTTGAGCTAGATTAGCTTGCTTGTGTGCTAAGTTTGCTTTTGATTGTGCAAGGTATGTACGAAACCGAGAAGGATAGCTCAATAAGTACTTAGTGTAAGCTTTATATGTCTTGGAAACTTATGTGTTTGAGTTTTCTGGGCTCTGTTATGTAGATTTGTGGGACAAGTGTAGGACTATGGACATGTGCTCATGGGCATTAGTTATGTGGTTTGCTCTTATAAGTATGGGTTTAGTTGTAGGAATTTTCCTACAAACTCTAGTTTTGTACTATACTGTTAAGGTAGCTCTCGGGTACATTTAAGTGTTTGTGTATGTAAGGCATAACTCATGGACATTTTGGAGTTTAAGTGGTCTGGGTAGTATTCCAAGTTGTAAGCACTAGTTGGATGGTTGTATGTACATAGCCTTAGATGGCTTATGGTTTTGTTATATGTATGTTATGAATGGAAGGTTAAGTGGTGTTATGAATTGTGAGTACTTTTGGGTGTGGACAATGTATGTTAAACCTCTTTGAGTTGTGATGCATAAACATGGAAAAACTTGTGTTTTCAAACTCCTGAGAATATGGTCCTCTTGGTTGCCATGCGTTGAAATAACTGACTTGAGGAGCACACACTTGAAACACTTGAATAAGAAGGCCTTTAAATCTTGCCTTGTGATGCAAGTAGCAGTTGAATGTGAAACTGATAAGCCTTCTAGGGCACCTCCTAGGCCTTAGCCCTATGTGTTGATTTCATAATCATGGAATTTTAAAGATGGCCGAGCCATAAGTTTGTTTATGAACTATTACACGTGCATGTAATTAACCTAAGCTAATAATAGGAGTAGCTCTAGTGAATAGAGCTTTATGTGCATTAGCTGGGGCTTGTGTGGAGTGTGACAGGCTTTGTTGGTATCAGAGCTTTGGTAGCTATAAGTGTTTGTCTAGACTTGTTCCCATTTAGGTTATATAGACTTGTACTTATTGAGCATATGTGAATAATTGCATCTTGAGTGCAAGATGAGAACCCAAGGCAAGGATAGAGAATTCCTTGAACAAGAGGAAAGTAGACCAACCCATCCTAGAGATGGACAACCTACAATTGAGCCTGATAGGCAGTAGGAGGCCTTAGAGCCTGATTTGGTGGAAGAGCATGATGCCAGGACCAATGTACCTAAACCTAGTAGGGCCAGGCAAGAAAAGATGGAATAATTGATGGAAACCTTGCAAGCCACTATAGCATAACTAGCAGTGGGTATGCAAGCCTTGGCTAGAGGCCAAGCCTAAGCATAGAGAAGCCTAGAACAAACAAGAGGAGAAGAAAATATGGAAGGTGAAAGAAGGAGGGGAAGAAGGCCTGGTAAAGAAACAGTGAATTATGATCAATCAAGCAAGAATGGAGGGAATAGAAAATAAGATGAAGGTGATGAAGAGAGAAGGCACCCAAGGGCTAGAAGGATAAGATCATAAGTGAGGCAGGAAACCAAGGATGAAGTAGAGGAAAGTCCAGAAGTGGAGGAACTAGACACTTACATGTTTTCAAGGAGGGCTGAGCGTCCTACTAAAGTTACAGCCAGACAAGGGCCACCAAGGGGTGGAACCCGAAACACAGAAATTAGAGGAGAAAGATCAAGAAGAAGTGGACTAAGGAAGGGCCTATTACCACCTTCACAAAATGGAAAAATTACAGCATAAGGACTTAAACTTATATGCTTTAATTTTCACTATAGTGTATCATTTGTGAAGTGTAAAGTATTCAATATACACCCCCTTAAGTGGCATAAACAATGATAGCTTGGTCCCTAAGAAAGCATTGGCACATCGCCTATTTTTCAAGTAACCTATGGACTAAATTGTAAGGTTACAAAAGTTGGGTACTCAATTGCAAAAATCTCTAAAGATGGCTATGGAAAGGACATGGATGGAATTATGAAGAAAGGGCATTGATGGAATTAAGGATATTGTTGGGGACCAAAGAGCTTAAGAAGGCAAAGTTCATCATTTATGGCATAATGCCAACTAAGGATCCACGTGTCCACATTTTTGTCTCAAGTCAAAATGATTTTTTGACAAGGTTAAAATAGGGCAAAATCTGTAATTTTCCCAGCAAAAATGGTTGGAAATAACCTGTCCAAGTGTTGGCCAAATTTTCAAAAATTTGAATATATGCCACCTTGATCAAAATGATGTATAAATGAAGAAAAATCTTCATTTCTTTGGCATTTTCCTTAAATTTTAGTCTCCAACAACGAAGACCTCTTCCTTAATCTCTTCCATCATAGTCCATAGCCACAATACCTTTAGAAAATAAGAGGAAGCACGAGAAAGCAAAGAAGACATCAAAGAGTGCAAGAAAACCTAATTTTGGTTCTATTTGGATTTTCAGATTTCATAGCAAAGGTAAGGGTTTTCAAAGCTTCTTGGACTGTTTACTGTATTTCCAAACATCCATTAAGCTAAGTGATAGCCGAAGGGCAATCGCCCCCAAAGGATCCCGCGCGTATATGGAATCTTAGGCCAATGCATCACCTTTGACCAAGAATAGGCAATCAGAGCTCGGTAAAGGGAGGGCCTTAAGCACCCTTGGGCAAGTCGGATAAACCTGGCCTTCGGGAACACGTTAGACCAACTTCGGTCAGAAAGGATGATTACTCCTCCTGAGGATAACCTTGGAATGACTCCGCGCGTCCAAGTGCACATTCAGATATTCTCTGGACCACCTTTGGAACATATCCTCGAGAATATCATCACCAAGGACCTGAACCTAACCTCGGGAAAGTCTAGCCGAAGATATCTCATATAAAAAAGGGACCTCCCTCCGAAGATGTTTACTCCTCCAGGATACCCCTAGACTTTCTGGGAGTTCGGTCACCTAGAAGGGCTACGAGGACGTACGACTAGACGGCTTAGGAGTCTCTGACACACCGTGCTTGTACAATCCCCAACACGCCGCCCCTAGACACGCTCTGACACACCATTCTTGAGCAGCACAGGCTTTCGGCTGAATGGCCTATGATCGGCTAAAAGCCCCTCTAAAGGTAAGAATCACATCCAGCCGGACATGTGTCATGATCTAGGCAGCTAGTGGCAAGTGAACCTCTCCTGTCTACCTCTTATAAAAATGGGAGGCATCGCAGGTAAAGAGGGACTCTGGACACAGGATTGCCTTCACCTCCTTTACTTACTAGACATTGACTTAGGCGTCGGAGATTCCTCCCCGGAAAAACACTCCGGGGACCTCCTAGCCTTTACTTCCTTTGTCTTCCAGGTGGTCATCTCAGGACGCATTCTCCTTGAACGCTCCTCCGCACCGAAGGTTCTTGCCACCCTCACCATGACACACAGTGGAGATGCTGATGGGCATCACATGGCGCCGTCTATGGGAAATCTCGCTCAGGTCGCCGTCATGGAGACAAGGCACTCAAAGGACAAGGGGCTCCCAAGGTCCCCTTTGATGCCCGGGGCTCAACAGGCGACCACCTAGCCTGTGGCAGAAACTTCTGTACCGGAAGACGACCGTCCTCTGACGGTGACGATGGGTTTTCCACGAGAGTTCCAATGCTCCATCGTTGCTGAAATGACTCAGCAGCTTGATCAGAGGTTGCCTCAACCTCCTCTGGTCCGAAGGGCATCTCCCCCGGCTATTCGTTAGGAAATGAGTTGAAGGTCCACACACCGAAGTTCAGGGAGTGGGGACTCCCATGATGCGTGCTCAACAGAAAATGAACCTGTTGAGGTGCGACCCATCAGGGGAGGAGCTCCAAAAGAGACTAGGGTCTCCTGCCAACGGAGCGCATCCTCTTATCGAAGGTTCCAGTCTCCTCACCGTCGAAGTCACTCCCCGAGGAGGAGAAGAAATTCACCATTAGCGCCGAACACCAGGCAACAAGGAGAAGTTAACATGGCTGTCCTCATGGAGAAAATTCTAGGAAGACTGGAGAAGGTTGAGAGGCAGATCTCCAGAAAGCCAGTCTGGTCCAGGCTGTCTGACTCTTACACTGGAGAAAAGTCACCATTTGTGCGCGAGGTGGTGGAGGCGCCCATGCCCAATGATTTTAGGGTGCCACGCCTAGAAACTTACGATGGGCGTAGTGACCTCAGGCGCACTTGACGAAATATAAGTGAAGCATGGTCCTTCATTTTCGGTTTCGGGAGCCAAACAGCGCAGCGGAATTTAACCGAAACCCTCCAAGATCCAAGTGAAACGGGGTAAACCGGGTGTTCAAAAATTTTCATACCTAATTTTCGATTGAGATCTCTCACTCAACTGTAGAGTCGAATCACAAAACCTGAACAGTTAACGTGTTCAGGCTCTCTATGGTATCCACACGAGCCTCTCGGGATCACCACACTTCCACCACATCCCGGTAGATGCGTTTCTCTTGCGCTCGCAGTGCTAGCTTGCGTCCTCCAAGGAATTGCAAGAGAAGAGTGCGGCTGTCCTTTTTGGAGGCTAGGGCAAGGAGACCTGCGAATTTCTCACTTAAAAGTTGTATTTATAGTGAGACTCAACTTCCAGGCCTAATAGGTTTCAAAGCCCTAATCCAATTAGAATTTAATTTGGGGCTTAATAATGGCTCAACTTTTGGGCCCATTATTAATACGAAATTAAAGTGAAACCATAACCCAAATAATTAGCCCATGCACTCTAATGATCCAAATTGCTCTATGTGTGCGACCCAATAGGCTCTTATCACGTTGGCAATGATCATAAATCACATTTATGATCATAAGCAATGAGCGGTGTCTAGCAACACATCATTGCTACCCAAGTGACAAGATCGTCAATGATTCGACTATACCTTTATGATCATCACCGATATATGCCATTGTCCCTTTGTCCAAGATATCAAGACTAAGCACGAGACATGGAATGTGTCACTCTCGTATAGCCCAATCTTTGGTTTCTTGATTACCGAGTAGACTAACTTAAACTGATGACATTGATATCGTATATCAACTCATCCGAGCATGGCCATGCATTTTCTAAGTCTCACTCTATCAAGGGGCCCGAAGATATCGCTCCCGTTACATAGGAGGGATAAATCCCATCTTGATCATACAAATCCCTCTGCATGATATGTGACATACCCAATGACCTCCTTCAAGTTCACTCAGTTACGAGCAACAAAGGAAAGTATCAAAGTATGTGACTCACATGTAGGGAACCTTGATGATCTTAGGTCGAAGGACTACATATACCCTGATCACTATGGGAATCACTTATGACACTCATATAACGATCCATGTAGTGTTCTCATGGTGGGTCGGTCCAGTACACAAGTTCTCCAACTTGTACCCATATGTAGACTACATATCTCATATTAGTCTCCACATATGCTAGTCGTTATGTATTATTGCAACCCGCTCCACAATAATACTAGACCAGGGACTTTTAAGAATATCATTATTCTAGGGTTATAATTATGTTTGTTAAGTTACGCAGGAACAAAACAACAAACATAATTGCCAGATTAATGCCTTAATAAAATATCATGACTCAATCTGCAAAAATACAATCATCTCATGACTGGCTTTTGGACACAACACTAACACTCCATGGTGCAAACCACGCCACTCTCTATAAGTGTTTAAAGTAACACTATCTGGTCCAGCAACGGCATGGTATGACTTTTTGGCCCATGGAAGGTTGCTAAGTTTTCAAGAGCTATCCACTGCCTTCACCCAGCAGTTCATCAGCAATAGGCCAACCGCCAAAATGCTAGTGCAAATGTTCGACATAGCCCAGTGAGGTGGGGAGACCATTCGTGACTATGTTGAAAGGCTCAACCGAGAAGCATTGAGCGTGCCCGATTTCAAGCCAGAAATTTGCATCCTCGCAATGATTAGGGGACTTTGAAGGGACTCCCAGCTATTCTATGAGTTTTCCAAATATCCCCCAGACACTCTAGGGGAGTTCTATAGAAGGGCCGAACAGCATATGACGGCCGAGGAGCTTAGAATGGGAGGACCTAAAGGAGAGCACCCATGGCCCGAAGGGCCTAGTCATCAGCCTCGACATCAAAATGAGGGGGAAAGGCCCCGAAAGCAAATGGGGAAAAGGCCAATGGCATTCACTCCCTTAAACACCACAAGAGCTAGCATCCTTATGGCGCTAGAAAGGCAAAGAACCACAGTTCCAAGGCCAAAGGCCATGACCTCGGAAAACAAGAAGAACATGAAGAAATTTTGTCAATTTCACCGAGATCATGGCCACGACACTGAGGATTGTTTTCAACTAAGGAAATATATCAAATCCCTGATGAAGCAGGGTCAACTCCGGCGGTACTTATGGATCCCTTCGCCAAAAGGAATGAAGGAAAAGCAAAGGAGGGCGGACGACGAAGAGTATGATTCGGATAAACGTCGGGACCGTAGTCCTCGAAAAAATCTGCCACCATCAGCGGGGGTTATCCAAACGATCACTACCGGAATACCCTCAGCAGAGAGGAAGAGAAAAATAAGGGAAATCTCCGTAATGGAGTACGGGAACTTGCTGAATAGACTCACTCGTAGAGATGGGTCTACAGTAAAGTTCCCCCACGACGACCCACTCCTTCTCATGGCAAGGATAGGAAACTGGGACGTCAAAAGGGTACTCCTCGATGAGGGCTCAAATACCGACGTCATCTTTTCCCATCTGCTGCCTAAGTTGGGCATTCCAAGAGGCGATCTCAGTACGGTCAATTTCCCCACGTTCGGCGTAGGACCCTCCGAACTTCCGGTTCTAGGATGTATCGACCTACCTTTGATGCTGAAAGGGATGTCACCCCACAGCCAGAAAGAGTTGATCACCTCCGTCATGGCAATATTTATTGTCATCGATGTGCCGTCGGCTTACGATGCTATCCTTGGAAAGCAGACTCAAGGGAACCTCCACATCCGCCCGGACGTAAAATACCTAACGGTCACCTTTGCGACCGAAGATGGGGACGCAGAGATCTTCATCAACCAAACCGACGTCAGAAAGGTCTTCACAAAAGCCAGACAAAGCCCAGCAAAGATCCAAGTGCAAACTTCGGTGAAGGACAAAACAGTCATGACGGGCGAAGAAACAGTGAAGGAGGAAAATGAAAGCCTAGAAAAAATAGAAACAGAGGATGTAGAATTGATCCCTAGCCAAAGCACCCAAATCGGGAAAAAATTGGCCGAGGATGACAAAAAGAGGCTTGTATCCTTCTTGTTCATGAACAAAGATCTATTTGCCTACTCGCCGAAGGATATGCCTGGGGTCGACCCCAGCATAATCCGCCACAGCTTTAGAGTGCAACCAAACGCCAAACCAGTTTGGCAGAAGAAACGGAGTCTATCAGCTCGTAAGAATTCCTTTGTTAAAACCGAAGTCAACCGCCTCATCGAGGTCGAAGTAATAAGAGAAGTTAAATACCCCGAATGGCTCAGCAACGTGGTTATTGCCACGAAAGAAGGGAGTGAAAAACTCCAAATGTGCATCGACTTCCAAAATTTGAACGACGCCTGCCCAAAGGACTCTTACCCTTTGCCAGTCATAGATCAGCTGATGGGTGCAACTGCCGAATACGGGCTGCTTAGCTTTCTCGATGCCTTTAACGGATATCATCAAATCCGAATGAACATCGAAGATGAGGAAAAAATGTCCTTCATCACGAAGATAGATACCTACTGCTATATCAGGATGCCCTTCGGACTTATAAATGCAGGGGCTACCTATCAAAGGCTGATGAATAGGGTATTTGATTCTCAGATTGGGAGAAACATGGAAGTATACGTTGATGATATGATAGTCAAGAGCAAAATCCCTGGTAATCATATCACCGACCTAGCCAAAACCTTCCAACGACTTTGGGAGTTCGGCATACGTCTTAATCCCGAAAAGTGTGTGTTCGGAATAAGTACAGGAAAGTTTCTCGGGTTTATGGTATCAAAAAGGGGAATAGATGCCAACCTTGAAAAAGTCAAAGCCCTACTGAATTTTTGAACACCTACATCCATCAAAGACATACAAAGGCTTACCGGAAGAAACACCTCCTTTAGTATATTCATCTCCAGGTACGGCGACCGATGTCGCCCATTCTTCAAAGTACTCACCAAAGTCCCCAAGGGCAATGACACTTCCGAGGCCCAGGAGCATCCATGGAACTCAGAATGCCAGAAAGCTTGGGATGAGCTTAAAAGCTACTTAACCCACCTGCCAACGCTTCGGCAACCCCGAGAAGGAGAACCCCTTATCCTCTACCTCGCGGTTTCTGAAAAGGCGGTCAGTTTGTTCTTACTAAAAGAAGAATGTGGGAGGCAATGGCCAGTATATTATGTAAGCAAGTCCCTGATGGCACCGAGGTCAGATAACCATTGCTCCAAAAGGCCATCTACGCCTTGGTACTCGCAGGAAGAAGGTTGCGACCTTACTTCCAAGGACACGCTATCACTGTCCGGAGTAACTTGCCTCTGCGCGACGTCATGAAAAGAGCAGAGCATTCGGGAAGATTATCAAAATGGTGCATCAAACTTGGAGAGTACGACATCACTTACGAGCCTAGGAGAGCAATAAAAGCCCAGGCCCTGGCAGACTTCATTGCCAAAATCCCAGAAATAGAGAATGCTGAAACCAACGAGGAATACCAAGCAAAGGTAGATCCAGAGTGGACACTCTTTGTCGATGGAGCCTCAAGCGCAGAACATCAGGGCGCCAGAATAGTTCTCCGAGGGCCCGAAGGCATGGAGGCCACAAAAGCAATCAAATTTGGTTTCAATGTTACCAATAGCATCGCCGAATATGAGGCCCTGATAGCAGGACTAAAGCTGGCCAGAAAAGTCGGTGTAAAAAACCTCATAGCCCACAGTGACTCACAGCTAGTAGTCCGGTAGACGAGAGGGCAGTACGTGGCGAAGGATCCAACCTTGGCAAAATATCATGACCTCGTCAAAAAACTTATTGGGCAGTTCGACTCAGTACAAATAGAAAACGTGCCCCAAAGTGATAATAGACAAGCTGACACCTTGGCCAAATCCAAGGAACCCTGCGAGGTGCTGAAGCAAGCTAGTACAGAATTGATGTGCGTAGCAACCTCAGGGGAAGGATGGCAAGACCCCATCAAGAAGTATCTAGTAACTTCGGAACTCCCTAAGGATCTCAAAGAGGCCGCAAGAGTACGAAAGCACTTGGGAAAGTACTTCCTCATTGGAGAAGAACTATACAGACAAGGGTATGCCAGCCCCCTACAGAAATGCGTAAGCAAAGATGATGTTAGAACAATACTCAAAGAAGTCCACAGAGGAGCCTGTGGCTCCCATATAGGAACAGACGCCCTTGCTGGAGTATTACTTCGCCAAAGATACTTTTGGCCTACCTTGAGGAAAGATGCAAGGCAATTTGTCCGAACATGTGACAACTGCCAAAAGCACGCCAACATCCAAAGGTTACCTTCGGAAAGAATAACCTCAGCAAATTAGCCCTGCCCCTTTGCCGTATGGGTTATTGATCTCATCGAACCTCTTCCAAACGCGCCCGGTGAGGTAAAGTTCTACATTGTCGCAGTGGACTACTTCACTAAGTGGATAGAAGCGGAGCCACTAGCATCTATCTCAGCAAAGGATACCCAAAGGTTCGTGTGGAAGAACATTATATGCCGATTTGGCATACCAAGGGTAATAGTGGCCAACAACGGAACCCAGTTCATGGATAGAGGATTCCAGGAATTCGCGGCCAACCTCGGCATAAAAATGCATTTCACTCCAGTAGCCCACCATCAAAGTAATGGGCAAGTTGAAGTATCCAATAGGACAATAAAAGATGGCTTGAAGAAGAGGCTAATGGAAGCAAAGGGGAAATGGCCAGGAGAGCCCCCAAGTGTGCTATGGAGCTATCGTACGACTCCCCGAAGGGCCACCAGGGAAACCCCTTTCTCACTTGTGTATGGGACAGAAGCCATCATTCCCATTGAGGTCATACAACCTTCGATAAGAATACAAGTATTCGACGAAGGAGGAAATAATCTCAGCTTCAGGACAAAACTAGACCTCGCCGAGGAACATCGCGAAATGGACAAACTAAGGAGAAAGGCTTTCCAACAAAGAATAGTTCACACTGCTAACATACACGTAAGAAGGAAAGAGAGCAAAAAAGGCAACCTTGTTCTCCGAAAAACCGAATTTGAGCCAAGAAAGCCATCAGAAGGGGTACTTCGGGCAAACTGGAGTGGACCTTATTTAGTCCTTGACGAAGTCCGCCCAGGGGTTTACAAATTGGGTGATACCGAGGGAGTAGAGTTGAAAAATACTTGGCATTCAGACTCTCTGAAAAAATTCTACACTTAGACATTTTTTTAGAAAGAAAACTTGTAATCACTCCTCCCCGAAGTCGTCAATAAAAGCATAGGCCGAATATGGTCGCGTTACCGAAAAAAAGTTCCTTAATGGTTTTCCTTTAAGAACTAACTCCTTGTTAGAGTCTAAAAAACCTGGCGGAGTAGGGGAAAGGTCTAAAATGACTCTTTCCAAAGAAATAAGTACGAACGTTCGCCAAAAATACACACTTAGGATTACACTGATTTCGGAAGAATCATATTCGGAAGGAAGAATGTAGATTGGAGAAAAAATCTTCATTAAAAATCTTAAGGCAAAGTACAAAGGAGCAGGATTACAAAAAAGAAAGAAGAAGCCTAAGGCTGAGCAGGGGCATCCGACGTCTCTTCGGCTTCATCATTTTCAATTGGCTCAGCCGGAGGCACAGACCCAGCAGGTGGAAGATTGAGAAACTCTAACTTAGACCATGTCCACCTGGGCTCTTTGGGAAAATCTAAAGCAGATAGGTGGGAGAGGTCGAGCTCAGGGTACCGAAGAAAGACCTAATGACGCACCAAGCAGAAGCCGTCTTGATAAGACACCTTCATCATCTGGTCAGACTGATCCTTCCCGCATCTGAGGGCTGACAGCTCGGCTTTGAGCTCGGCAATCTTCCCCTCCAGCTTCTCCTTCTTCTTCTTCTTGGTTTTTGCCTCCTTCTTCAGAGAGTCAACCTCAGCCTGAAGATCGGCTTTGAAAGCGAGTGCCTTCGCAAGGTTTTCACTATCTTCAGCATTTTCCTTCCAAAGGGCCTCGTTCTCCGAAGAGAGAATGGCACACCTTGAGCCGAGGTCCTCGACCTTGGCTGTGAAGTCGACAAGGAGCTCCTACTTACTCACCGCGAGCTTGGCTCGAAGATTCACAATGTCCTCCTTGGCGATCTTATTCAGCTCGCTGTACTTAAGGATGTATTTGGTGCAGAACTCCTTCGTCTTGCGCAAAGAATCTTCGGACCGAGAATGTGACTCCGTTTGCTTTGCCGCCCAGGCACGGAAGTACCCGCTGTATGCCAAAAGCTGCAAAAAGGGGGCCCGAAATGAGTATCAGAAGACGGTAGAAACTTCGAAGAAAATTTTTCTAAGTAAGAGAGAAGAGAGAACTACCTGGGCGGCATGCTCGGTCATCCTCGCCGCGAGGATCTCTTCATTGGGGCATTCGGTGACAAGCGACTGGAAAGTGGCACTGGTAATCACCCCCGTCGCCATCTGGGGAGCCATCAGCTGGCTATCCTCAAAGAACAAATTCATGTCCTCTGTGAACGTCCAGAAGGGCTCCCTCGGCACCTTATCCTGCGGGATCCGCTTGTTCCAAAGAGCCCTCCGACGGGTGTGAGTCTCCATCCAGGGAGTAGCAGGCATGTCCTCTGCAATATCACATCGAAGTTCCGTCAGTACATCATCCCCTAGCCATTCATCTAAAAAATCGTAGATGCGAAAAACACTAAGATTTATAGAAGAGTGGCTAAGGAACCAACCTGGTGGAACTTCGGTGATGTCATTTTCAGAGTCGCCCCCCCGGACTTCGCCGGGAACATTCTTCCCCTTCCTTCTTCTGCTCTCCTCGAGCTCCTGAGCAGATCTTCGCTTAGCCGATGTCCTGGCAGTAAGAACGGAGCTTAGTGCTGCCCCGAGGAGGCCAGGATCCGGAGGAGGATCCACGAGGGTTGGAGGTTGGGCAAGGGACCGATCTTGCACCTCAACCACATCGTCGGGGGTAGGAAGAGTGGCATCCTTAGCCTTCTTGGACTTAGAAGGTCCGCCGACCGTTTTCCTCCTCTAGGTAGGCACCTTCTTGCGCGCTTGCTCCCCTCTCTCGGACTGGCGGAGGAAGAGCGACTTGTAGAATTCAGCGGATTGATCGCCCATCCCTACAAAAGAACAAAATATCAGTGTGTAAGTCCAAAAGGAAAACAGATATCAAACCCTGAAAAGTGACTTACTCTCGGGAAAAGCCTCATATGAAATTTCGCCCCGAAGGGCATGACTATCCAAGCCTTCTTCCCTGGAAGAACGGGCACGGGCATGCCAGGGTCACTCTTGTGCACATTTACCACTCCCAGTTCCCGAAGGACCTCCTCGGTCATGAGGTCCCACTTGATGGGAAAAGGGTAGAATGAACGCGGAGGGACCTCGGGGTCCCAGTCTGCCACAGCCTAGATAAGTCTATCAAACTTATCGAACTCGGTAGACAGCTCTGGAGTTAGGAGCTTCCGGGGGTCGACGACGTCAATTTTCAGGGTCCTCGAAGCCCATCTGATCTGTACGCGGCTCCAAAACTCGGGGACTCGAAGGAAGAAAAAATTTTTCTGCCACCCTCGCTAGCTGTCATTGTTGTCGAAGGTAAAGGTAAACTTTTTACTCCCGGACCCTCGGGGAAGCAGGTAGTAAAAGCCGCTCTTCGGGACTGGGTGGAGTTTGTAATACTGCATGAAGAAAAGAAAGTGGAGGTTTATCTTAAACACCCCACACATGTAGAGGAAAGAATTAAAGTAAGAGTAAGAATTTGGGGGGAGTTGGTTCACGGAAATCCCGTGGAACTTACAAAATTCGCATATCACGCAATGGGGAGGATACCGAAGACCGGCTTTCAGTTGAGCTCGGTAAATGGTAACCTCATCCAAATGAGCCATGAAACCGTACGTACCCGGGAAAGGTAACCTCGGGACAACGTAGGAAGGAAGGTAAAATTTGGCCATCCACTTCGTCATTTTTTCCGAAGTGGTAGAACAAGGGTGAGATTCGAGAGGAAGAAAGCTTTCCGGGAGAGGCCGGATAGTCATCAACGAGGTCGGATTCGACATTTTCTGGAAAAAAGAAGAACGACCTCGGGAAAAATAGAGAAAGGAAACAGGAAGATTTCGGAGAAACAACCTCGGAAGAAAAAAGAGAGAACTACTGTCATACCTCACACAGGCCCTGGCCCTGGCCGAAGTCCAGGGTTGTTAACTCCTAAACTTGAAGTTTAATCTTTAACCTTTCACGTTCGGCCAACTAATAAAATTTAACCTTAAGTCTTATTTTCTTAAGGTATTTAGCCTGAGAGGTGGCCCAGAAGACTTATGAGTGATTCTAATTAGTTAATTGTAGCAGAATCAAGGCCCAATACCACTAACTTGCAAAACAAGCAAGGCTTTCATAATTTCTTGCAAGACAAGCAAGGCAACACTTAATGTAATTTTAAGTGCATAGAATGTGTGCATTCAAGTCTGCTACCTATTATGGCAACCAAGAAGCCCATGGTAGTCATTATGTTTTGAAAACTCAGGTTTATATGCACATGTACCTCTAGGCCATAAAAGATACACAATGAGGTTCACAAGGTTCATGCTTTACGCTCACTTAAACAGGCATAAGTCCATGACTATCCATATAGATATTCTAGACTTTGGCCCAAAGCATCCATCACAAGTACAAGTACAAAACCATCCATAAGTACATACACATAACTTGGCTACAAAAGCACATCAAGTACTCCATAGAACTAGGCAACCAAGACTACATACATGTACACAAAATGGTAGTCTACCTAGTAACCTACATAGCTCCATGCCATCATTCAAAAGTCCTCCAACCAAGTTATAGTACTACCCGAGACCACTAATGGTCAAACAGCACCTTAAGTATCCAATACAAAAGAACACACTGCAAAACCAAACCTATAGCCATATTCATGGTCGCGAAAGTGAAGACTATGATCAGAGCTAAAGTCCACATGTCCATGCTGCCCTCCTAAACAGGTCCCAACACTACAAGCCTGCAAACTTAACACGTTAAGTCTCGGCCAACTTCACAATAAAACTTGTAATGTACTAAACCATTAAGCCAAGCACTCATTGGCACATACCTTGGCAAATAAGCTAGCTAGCACAACACACTAGCACAAACACAAGCAACCTCACTCAAGCCGAATATCCTTTCCTGAAAAATGATGTAATGGGCAGTGAGTATAAAACTCAGTAGAGTTCACTTTCAATACCAACTAAATTAAGAGTTTATTTAGTTAAGCCGAGTATACAACTCAAGGCTTAACCTCCCATTTGCTCAACATACCCTACAAAACAAACACCAAGACAAGAAAACACCACATATACATATACATGCTAAAGTATCCGAGACATATAAATTACAATAACAATAATTTGGTCAGCAAGCACAAGGAATTCACCAAAGCACACAATGTACACACACACACACCACAAAGACCATTCAGCCACAATACCATAACATGTGCCAATGTGCAATTTTGCACACAACTTCACGATAATCTCCACTTCCACTAGAGCTCCGAAATAGCTAGCAAAATGGCCACATTCACTAGCATTTCTAGCACATGTCCATAGTTAATTAGCTAATCAACAACTATAACCGAATCATTCACAATAGCCCATCAAGCAACTAAGATCATTTGGCACATTTGAACCATCACTTAGTTACTTGAAACACTTGAATCATGGTATATTACCAAGCAATCAAAGTGTTAAGTGAACCCTACCTCAACAAGCTTTTGGCCAAAACCCAACTTGCAAACCGAATGTTCTTCACACAATTGGCCTATCATAACACCAAATTAAACATTCAAACTCCTTGTTCGTGGAATTCAAACCGTGTATTCAAGGAAATACACCATGTTACCTCAAATCCAAGCTCAATTAGTCTCGGTCTAGCTTGAGCCCATATGTTTCCTCAACAATTTTGCCTACACATCACTTAATTAGGCGTGTACGCTCCTTGTTCATGGAATTAACACCATGTAATCAAGGAAACATCAAGATTACCTCAAAACCCTAGCTTGGTTGGCTTGGCCCTTCTTCATTTCTTCAAGAACAAAGCTTGAATTGGAATGGTCTAGTGCCGAAACCAAGCTCCCAAGCTTGAATCCTTCAACCAAGCTCCACACTTCTCCAATGAAGCTTGAATCCGAGACCAAGTTTGAGAGAACTCAAGAACTTAAGTAAAACAAGTTTCGGTCAAGTGAAGGAACAAGCCCGGAATGGAGATACAAATGACTTAGGTGTTTCGTTTACAAGTTTCAGCCCCAAATTATTTGCATGGCTTAATGAAGCCCTCAACTCCACACGATTACAATGCCGCCACTAAAACATATATATATCATGACACTTAGGTCACCTCATGGCCCATTTTGACGAGCACAAAAAAAAAGTGTCATAAAAGTCCATTAATCCCATATGGTAACCGGCCATGAAACTAGCATAAGTACTAGTTAGTCCAACTAGATAATAATGCTTAGTTCCTTAGTGGTAGACATGATGTGACTTGTTATCATTGTTGTCTCCTTTATTTTGGTCTAGTAGACTACAAACCCTTGCAAAATTTTGCATGGCCGAAATCACCAACTCACATTTTGTAGTTTCGTTTGCACCACCAAGTTAAGTGTGCAATTTAGTCCTCCAATTTTATTTTCTGTTATTTCTCCCATAGTCAAATTTCTGTGTGCAAATAGGACCTGAAAGTTCCAAGATTTGCACATACATCACTGTACTAGTTTCCCCAGTCCTTTACACTATCTCTCTATGCTTCTTGGCCTAAGCCAAGCACTTAGGAGGTGAGCCTAACAGCTACAAAGTAGAACACCCATCGGAGGTCTTGCCGAAATCGGGGTTCCTGGATGCCGTCGTGAGGGTTGCCGGAAATCGCTCCGCCATAGAATTTGCCACCGGAAGAAGGAAAAAGACAAGAGAGAACTCTAGAGCAGATGAGAGCAAAAGGGAGGAGTGTGACAAGAAATGAGGCGAGAAGTGCTTATATAGACCGAAGGGGGTAAGCGAAACGTCGTCATTATTGCCTCTCGAAGGCGAAGAGACGCAATTAACACAACCGACGTAACCACGTGCCCTTCATCAATAGCCACGTGTAAGCTGATGCGAGAAACGAGGGCATACCCTTGACAGCTAGCAAGCTTATATAGCGCTTCCCAAAGCAACGTGCACATCTGAATGAGAAGATGAAACGATCGCACGCCTCTGACAAAGGCCTCGACAGGAATGCCAGGAACATTGCTTAAACTTTAAAGAATTCCTAAAAGCCTCCCAAACTGAAGACGCATCTTCAAATTTTCTAAGGGGGGCATATGATAGCCGAAGGGCAATCACCCCCGAAGGATCCTGCGCGTATACAGCATCTTAGGCCAATGCATCACCTTTGACGAAGAATAGGTGATTAGACCTCGGTAAAGGGAGGGCCTTAAGCACCCTCAGGCAAGTAGAATAAACCTCACCTCCGGGAACACGTCAGACCAACTTCGGTCATAAAGGATCATTACTCCTCCTGAGGATAACCTTGGAATGACTCCGTGCGTCCAAGTCCACCTTCGGATATTCTCTGGACCACATTTGGAACATATCCTCGAGAATATCATCACAAAGGACCTGAACCTAACATCGGGAAAGTCTAGCTAAAGATATCTCAAATAAAAAAATGACCTCCCTCCGAAGATGTTTACTCCTCTAGGATAACCCTAGACTTTCCAGGAGTTCGGTCACCTAGAAGGGCCACAAGGACATACGACTAGATGGCTTAGGAGTCTCTGACACACCATACTTGTACGGCCCCCGAGCCAGACACGGTCTGACACGCCATTCTCGAGTAGTATAGGCTTTCGGCTGAATGGCCTATGATCAGCTAAAAGCTCCCCTAAAGGTACGAATTACATCCAGTCGGATACGTGTCATGATCTGGGTAGTTGGTGGCAAGTGAACCTCTCCTGTCTACCTCTTATAAATATGGGAGGCATCGCAGGTAAAAAGGGACTCTGGACACAGGATTACCTTCACCTCCTTTACTTACTAGACACTGACTTGGGCGTCGGAGATTCCTCCCCAGAAAAACACTCCGGGGACCTCCTAGCCTTTGCTTCCTTTGTCTTCCAAGTGGTCATCTCAAGATGCATTCTCCTTGAACGCTCCTCCGTACCGAAGGTTCTTGCCACCCTCACCATGACACACAGTGGAGATGCTGATGGGCATCACTAAGATCATTCTTGGAAGAAAGCAAAAAGCTCAAGGAACCAAGTATAGGTTAAGGGCAAAGAAGCATGGCAAGGTTTTAGCCTTAGTGTTACCATGCTAAAGATGGCAGCAAGAAATAAGGGTTTCTAGACCCCAAGTTAGTACTAAATAAGGCCTAAAACACTCCTAAGACCAAGCAAAAGCTTGAGGAGGGCTGCCATAATGTTACTAAAGTAATATCTTATTATTTTATTGAATGATTATGGACTAACCCTAATGTGTTATTACTGCCAACATTACATGTGTTTGTTGCTGTGCTTGTTGGTGCATATGGTTGCCATATTTGTGTATATGTTTTTTTTGTGTATGTTTTTATGTCTTTGGATTTCAGGTGGTACATTTCTATGGAAAACTTTACGTTGAAAGCCCTTACTAAGTTCTTTACAAAGAGCTTACTCCCCTTTCTGCCCATTTTCAAGAACGCCTGAGAGAGAATGTCCAAACTAATAGTTCTATTTTGAGTTTTTCTATGAAATTTTAGGTACATGTGATGCTCGTTGGCATCTTCATTGTATGACATGGTGAGCTTGGAAGGGACTTCCGGTGAGGGGGAAGCATCTGAAGAAGAAACTTCCTGGGAGAGATTGCCTGAAACACTCAAAGAACAAGGGTCAAGAGGTCCCTGGATTGTTTTTCCGGGGGAGGAGCCTCCGATGCCCAAGTTAGTATCTGGTAAAGTGAAGAAGAATCCTCCTCCTTGACCTGAGAGTTTCCCGAATATTTATAGGAAGGTGTTTAGGGGAAGTCCGCTTGACACAGCCTGCTTAGATCGTGACACATGTACGATCGAATGCAATCCGTACCTCTGGGAATGGGGACCTCCCACTGGCCACAGGCCATCTGGGCAGGAGTCAAGGTTGTAGGAGGTCAACGTGTCAGGGAGTGTACGAAGGTGGCGTGTCAGGACGTGTACGAGGGTGGTGTGTCAAAACGCGCGTGAGGGCGGCATGTTAAAGGCTCCTTAACCATGTTTGTCATACTCTCGAGATCCCTTTGGTGAAAGAGACCTCTTCGGGATAGGAGGGCTTCTTGCCAAGGTTGCTCCAGTTATTCGCAGGTCCCATCAGCACAGATGATTCCTTCCGAAGGTGTTTTCCTGCCGAAGATGGTAAGTTTACCTCTCCTGAAGCTAGCTAGGTCATCCTACCGAGGGTGGTAGTGCACCATATTCCCAAGGTCAGTACTGTCACTCCCGAGGGTGATGATGTACCACCAAGGTCAAAGGTCAGGGTGTCAGACCCTGCTTTCCCGAGGTTGGTGCTTTACTCCTCGGGGGTGACGCCTACCTTTACCGAGGGTGGCGCTTCGCCCAATCTTGTGAGTTTGAAGGGCAATAACGCTTCAGCTATCACATGCCCCCCCTTTCAAAAGTCAAAGTAGAGACGTCAGCCAGTAGAATCTTTGGGGGCACCTCATAGGACTCGTTTGTAGAAAACTGTGTAGGAGACACCTCGCCACCTGAAGGTGTGCCTTCCCAGCCGAGGTAGCCTGTGGGTCTCACTCCTTGCCCTCTTGTTGGTCCCTAGGTCTTTTTGAAGTGTGCACTCCCCTTCATTACTTTTTCTGCTGTAGGTCAGTGGTGTTAGCGTCGTGCCTAAAATGCCAATCATGAGATGATTGTATTTTTGCACATTGAGTCATGATATTTTATTAAGGCATTAATCCAGCAATTACGTTTGTTCTTCTATTTCTGCGTAACGTAATAAACATAATTATAACCCTAGAATAACGATATTCTTAAACATCCCTGGTCTAGCATTATTGTGGAGCGGGTTGCAATAATACATAACGGCTAGCATATATGGAGACTAATATGAGATATGTAGTCTACATATGGGTACAAGTTGGAGAACTTGTGTACTGGACCGACCCACCATGAGAACACTACATGGATCGTTATATGAGTGTCATAAGTGATTCTCATAGTGATAATGGTATATGTAGTCCTTCAACCTAGGATCATCAAGGTTCCCTACATGTGAGTCACATACTTTGATACTTTCCTTTGTTGCTCGTAACTGAGTGAACTTGAAGGTGGTCGTTAGCACATATCATGCGGAGGGATTTGTATGATCAAGATGAGATTTGTCCATCCTATGTAACGGGAGTGATATCTTCGGGCCCCTTGATAGAGTGAGACTTAGAAAATGCATGGCCATGCTTGGATGAGTTGATATATGATATCAATGTCATCAGTTTAAGTTGGTCTACTCGGTAATCAAGAAACCTAAGATTGGGCTATACGAGAGTGCACATTATATGTCTCGTGCTCAGTCTTGATATCTTGGACAAAAGGACAATAGCATATATCGATGATGATCATAAAGGTTTAGTCGAATCACCGACAATCTTGTCACTTAGGTAGCAATGATGTGTTGCTAGACACTGCTCATTGCTTATGATCATAAATGTGATTCATAATCATTGCCAACGTGGTAAGAGCCTATTGGGTCGCACATATAAAGTTATTTGGATCAGTAAAGTGCATGGGCTAATTATTTGGGTTATGGTTTCACAATAATTTCATATTAATAATGGGCCCAAGAGTTGAGCCATTATTAAGCCCAAAATTAAACCCTAATTGGATTAGGGCTTTGAAACCCATTAGGCCTGGAAGTTGAGCTTCACTATAAATACAACTTTTAGTGAGAAATTCGGAAGTCTCCTTGCCCTAGCCTCCGAAAAAGGACAGCTGCACTCTTCTCTTGCAATTCCTTGGAGGACGCAAGCTAGCACTGTGAACGCAAGAGAAATGCATCTGCCAGGACGTGGTGGAAGCGTGGTGATCCCGAGAGGCTTGTGTGGGTACCACAAAGAGCTTGAACACGTCAACTGTTCAGGTTTTGTGATTTTACTCTACAGTTGAGTAAGAGATCTCAACCAAAAATTAGGTATGGAAATTTTTGAACATCCGGTTTACACTGTTTCACTTGGATCCTGGAGGGTTTCAGTTAAATTCCATTGCACTTTTTGGCTCCCAAAAATTAACAGTGGTATCAGAGCTACTGGTGAAACCCTAAATCGGGATTGAATGTTGAATCGCATGATGTTATGTGTTCGGTTGCTTTCAGCCATGACTAATTAGATTGATTCATGATGCATGAAACCGAGACTCATAATGAACATATGACATATATGAAGAAACGACACTAATTGGTTAACAAGATTAACCCAAAATTGATAGGTATCAGATACCTATATGGACTAGGATTCTTGCAATAGTTGCAAAAACCCTAGCTTGGTTCGGATTCGGCCTATTCGGGCACCGAAAGTAAGGTATTTTTTGTGGCTCGAATGGAGGAGTCTCGGGTGCCTACTTGCTCAAAATAGAAGATCTCGGGCAAAGCAATTGTAAGACAATTTCTTGCGCCGAGGGGCGCTGCCCCCTCGCAACCATACGCAAAGGCGGCTTCCCTTGACCCCGTCCGCTGACTGGGCAGTGGAACCACCGCCCGCTCACCGGCCAGCGGGACCGCCATATGCGAAGCGCCATATAAATAAAACTGGTTAATCAACTCACAAAAATTGGCATGCATTTGTTGAATAAGATTTGGCATATTGTGCTGATTGATGGTTGAAGCATGGTGCATGGTTATAGCCCTTGATTGGTTGTACTTGTAAATACGGCTGGCTAGTCGTGCCTTCTCTTGTTACTCTCATTGTACATTCTTTTCTCACCTTACTCCCCTCGAATGTAACTCGAGGTTTCTATTATTAATGTAATGGTACATTATGGGATCATCCAAGGTGGTATGTCCAAGGAGGTGACAACAAAAGTAAAACCAAGAAAGGAAGAGAAGGAGCTTGTGAAGACTCTTTTCTTTTCTTAGGCTTTTATGATATTCTCATTGGCTTGAGAATATCGCATAGTTTGAGCTATAACCATGTCACGTTTACTTTCTTGTAAGCATGAGATGCATGTTTTATATTTGTATGTGATGCATGTATAAGACAACCGAAGATAACAAATTGGTGAGATCAAAAGAAAAATCCCTCAAACAAATATTAAGTCATTAAATATGACGCCTTCCAAATGTTGGCACTCATCAAGACTTTGATCAACATTAGGTGGGTTTGCCAAAGCAAAGCACCTATGTTCATCTTGGTAAGGCGCGATGGGATAATAGTGCTATCCAAACCACTAACTTTGGGTTCGACTTAACTAAGTCATCCTAATAGGATTAGGGACTTAAAGGCATAAAGTTGGGCTTAAGTTCATGAGATGAGCTTGGACAAGTGTTGTTCACCCAACTATCCAAGAGTTGCATAAGATGCAATTGGCAAGGAGTTGCCTACCTATCCAATAGTTGCATAAGATGCAATTGGCAAGGAGTTGCCTACCTAAATAGCTGTAACTTGAGAGAAAAGCCAAAGCTGACTCAGGTTGTGGTCAAATATGGATCTTCGCCCACTAGAACACCTTAGCATAGAGGTGTTTCGAAATAATATCAAGGGTTATTATTTTGAGGAAAATAGTGGGAGTATCATTTAATAACAGTCCTTATTAAATGAATTAAAATACATGGCTCTTACCACTGCATATTTACATTTGTAGATAACCATGGCACAAAACACATATACACTTTCGTTACGATCAATCCTTGAGAAGGGAAAACTAAATGCGACCAACTTTCTCAAATGGTACCGAAACTTGAGGATAGTTCTCAGGCAAGAAAGAAAGGCTTATGTTCTAGAGCAGCCCATTTCGAATGAGCCTGCTGCCACTGCTCCAAGAGTTGAAAAGGGTGCTCACAAGAGGCATTCTGATGATGCTTTGGATGTTGCATGCCTCATGCTTATTACCATGGAATCTGAGCTTCAAAAGCAACATGAGAACATGGGGGCGTTCGGTATGATCCAACATCTTAAAATGCTTTTCCAAGAGCAAGCTAGGCATGAGAGGTTTGAGACCTCTAAGGCATTGTTTCAGTGCAAAATGTGTAAAGGAAGTCCCATGGGTCCTCATGTGCTCAAGATGATTGGGTACATTGAGAAACTTGAGAGTTTGGGATTTGCTCTTCAGAAAGAGTTGGCTATTGATGTAGTCTTGGAATCGTTGCCTGAAAGCTACAGTCTGTTCATCATGAACTATAACATGAACGACCTTGACAAGTCCCTTCCTGAATTGCTCAACATGTTGAGAACTGCTGAGCAAAACCTTAAGAAGGCTAAGCCTATTTTGATGGTTCAAAAGGGCAAGGGAAAGGGAAAAGCCAACAAGAAGAAGGATAAAGCTAATGGAAAGTCCAATGCCAATTTTTCTTTAGCTGCACTGAAACCAATTGGTGGTGTGGTAAAGGAAGGGGAGTGCTTCCATTGTAAGCAACCTGGACACTAGAAGCGCAACTGTAAGCTCTATCTTGAAGAACTTCCTAAGGAAAAGGGAAGTAAGACATCCATTTTAGGTATTTTTGTTATAGAGGCTAACTTTTCTACTTCCTTATCTTGGGTATTGGATACTGGATGTGGATCTCACATTCGTGCAAATGTGCAAGATCTAAGTAGAAGTAGAAGATTGGCCCAAGGTAAAGTGGACCTACGTGTTGGAAATGGAGCAAGGGTTGCTGCCTTAGCCGTAGGGACTTATGTTCTCACTTTACCTAGTGGATTAGTTTTAGAATTAGACAACTGCTACTTTGTGCCTACTATTAGTAGAAATTTGATTTCTGTTTCTTGTTTGGACAAGAAAGGTTTTTCATTTATAATAAAGGACAAATGTTGTTCTATTTATTTGAATGAAATCTTTTATGGTAGTGCTCAACTTAGCAATGGGTTGTATGTTCTAGACCTTGAAGATCCAATCTATAATGTGAATACCAAGAAGGTCAGATTAAATGATTCAAACCTAACCTATCTCTGGCACTGTCACTTGGGCCACATAAATGAGACCCGCATATCCAAGCTCCATAAGGATGGACTCTTGGACTCATTTGATTTTGAATCATATGAGACATGTGAGTCATGTTTGTTGGGCAAGATGACCAAAGCCCCATTCACAGGGCAAAGTGAAAGGGCTAATGACTTACTAGGACTCATACATAGTGATGTATGTGGCCCTATGTCTACACATGCTAGAGGAGGTTTTCAATACTTCATTACTTTCACTGATGACTTTAGTAGATATGGATCTGTGTATCTCATGAGACACAAGTCAGAATCCTTTGAAAAGTTCAAAGAATTCAAGAATGAAGTAGAGAATCAACTCGGGAAGAGTATCAAAGTGCTTCAATCAGATTGAGGTGGAGAGTACTTGGGTCAAGAATTGCTTGACTATTTGAAGGAGTGTGGTATACTATCACAACTCACTCCACCAGGTACACCTCAATGCAATGGTGCATCTGAAAGGAGGAATCGAACTCTGTTAGACATGGTTCGCTCTATGATGAGTCAAGTTGACCTTCCAAACTCTTTTTGGGGACATGCTCTAGACACAGCCACTTTTACACTAAACCGAGTTCCATCTAAATTGGTTCAAAAGACACCATATGAGATATGGAGTGGGAGGTGTCCTATTTTGTCTTTTATGAAGATTTGGGGCTGTGACACTTATGTGAAACGTCAATCCTCTAACAAACTAGGGCCCAAATCTCAAAAATGCCTTTTTGTTGGGTATCCCAAAGAAACAAAGGGTTACTATTTCTACAATCCTTTTGAGCAAAAGGTGTCTGTTGCTCGAACTGGTGTCTTTCTAGAAAAAGAGTTTATCTCTAAAGGAACTAGTGGGAGGAAAGTAGAACTTGAGGAAATTAAAGAACAACAAGGAGCATCAAACCTGAAATGGAACCTGAACAGACACCACAAGATGTTGTGGTTCAAGAGTTTGTTCCTGTAGCACAGAGCCCATGTAGGTCTGGTAGGATTCGGCGTGAGCCTGAAAGATATGGATTTCTTGTGACTCACGCTGGTGATGTGATGCTCAGGGATCAGGATGAGCCCACAACCTACCAACAAGCTATGTCGGGGCCTGACTCTGAGAACTGGCTAGTGGCCATGAAATCCGAGATGGAATCCATGCATGAAAACCAAGTATGGACTTTGGTTGACCCACCTGAAGGGGTGAAACCCATAGGGTGCAAATGGGTTTTCAAGAAGAAAACTGACATGGATGGTAATGTGATTACCTTTAAGGGACAATTGGTTGCAAAAGGTTTTAAGCAAATTCATGGTATTGACTATGATGAAACTTTTTCACTAGTTGCTATGCTTAAATCCATCCAAATTTTGTTCGCTATTGCTGCACACTATGATTATGAGATATGGAAAATGGATGTCAAAACTGCATTCCTAAATGGAAAGCTACTTGAGGATGTGTACATGACACAACTTGAGGGTTTTGTCACTCCTGAGAATGCCAATAAAGTGTGCAAGTTGCAAAGGTCCATTTATGGACTGAAGCAAGCTTCTCAAAGTTGGAATCTTCATTTTGATGAAGTAATCAAAGAGTTTGGTTTTATCAAAAATGAAGATGAAACTTGTGTCTACAAGAAGGTTGTGGGAGTGCTATTGTCTTCTTGGTGTTGTATGTAGATGACATCATCGAGAATGACATTCCTGAGCTACAGTCTATGAAGACTTGGCTAGGGAAATGTTTTTCTATGAAGGACTTAAGTGAAGTAGCCTATGTGTTAGGCATCAGGATCTATAGAGATAGATCTAGAAAGCTTCTTGGCCTAAGTCAAAGTACATACATTGACAAGGTGCTAAAGAGGTTTAGCATGCAAGATTCCAAGAAAGGATTCTTGCCCATGTCACATGGTATAACTCTTTCTAGATCTCAGTGTCCGAGTACACCCGAGGAGAGAGAGTGCATGAGTAAGATTCCATATGCCTCAGCAATTGGATCTATCATGTATGCCATGATATGTACTCATCCCGATGTCTCATATGCTTTGAGCATGATGAGTAGGTACCAATCGAACCCCGGTGAGAGTCACTGGATAGCTGTTAAGAACATCCTTAAGTACTTACAAAGGACTAAGGATGCATTCTTGGTCTTTGGAGGTGAAGATGAGCTCATTGTAAGGGGTTACACCGATGCAAGCTTCCAATCTGATAAGGATGATTTTAGATCACAATCTGGTTATGTGTTTTGTATTGGTGGTGGTGCTGTGAGCTGGAAGAGTTCAAAGCAAGAAACAGTAACTGACTCTACAACAGAATCTAAGTACATTGCCGCCTCTGATGCTGCAAAGGAGGTAGTTTGGATCAAGAAGTTCATCACTGAACTTGGAGTGGTTCCAAGCATTGGCGACCCGATAGAGCTCTATTGTGACAACAATGGAGCAATCGCACAGGCTAAGGAACCTCAATCTCACCAGTGATCCAAACACATACTCCGACGCTATCATCTCATCAGGGAGATCATTGAGAGGGGTGACGTAAGGATATGTAGGACTTCGACAGACAGCAACATTGCTGATCCACTGACAAAGCCCCTTACGCAGCAGAAGCATGATAGCCATTCTAGGTCCATCAGTATTAGATACATGGATGATTGGCTTTTAGTGCAAGTGGGAGATTGTTAGTGTCGTGCCTACAAAGCCAATCATGAAATGATTGTATTTTTGCACATTGAGTCATGATATTTTATTAAGGCATTAATCCAGCAAATATGTTTGTTGTTCTGTTTCTACGTAACGTAATAAACATAATTGTAACCCTAGAATAACGTTATTCTTAAACGTCCCTGGTCTAGTATTATTGTGGAGCAGGTTACAATAATACATAACGACTAGCATATGTGGAGACTAATATGAGATATGTAGTCTACATATGGGTACAAGTTGGAGAACTTGTGTACTGGACCGACCCACCATGAGAACACTACATGGATCGTTATATGAGTGTCATAAGTGATTCTCATAGTGATCATGGTATAAGTAGTCCTTCGACCTAAGATCATCAAGGTTCCCTACATGTGAGTCACATACTTTGATACTTTCCTTTGTTGCTCATAACTAAGTGAACTTGAAGGAGGTCATTGGGTATGTCACATATCATGCGGAGGGATTTGTATGATCAAGATGAGATTTGTCCCTCCTATGTAACGGGAATGATATCTTCGGGCCCCTTGATAGAGTGAAACTTAGAAAATGCATGGCCATGCTCGGATGAGTTGATATACGATATCAATGTCATCAGTTTAAGTTGGTCTACTCGGTAATCAAGAAACCAATGATTGGGCTATACGAGAGTGACACATTCCACATCTCGTGCTTAGTCTTGATATCTTGGACAAAGGGACAATAGCAAATAGCGATGATGATCATAAAGGTTTTGTCGAATCACCGACAATCTTGTCACTTGGGTCGCAATGATGTGTTGCTAGACACCACTCATTGCTTATGATCATAAATGTGATTTATGATCATTGCCAACGTGGTAAGAGCTTATTGGGTCGCACACATAGAGCCATTTGGATCATTAGAGTACATAGGCTAATTATTTGGGCTATGGTTTCACAATAATTTCGTATTAAGAATGGGCCCAAGAGTTGAGCCATTATTAAGCCCAAAATTAAAGCCTAATTGGATTAGGGCTTTGAAACCCATTAGCCCTGGAAGTTGATTTTCACAATAAATACAACTTTTAGTGAGAAATTCGCAGGTCTCCTTGCCCTAGCCTCCCAAAAAGGATAGCCACACTCTTCTCTTGCAATTCCTTGGAGGACGCAAGCTAGCACTGCGAGTGCAAGAGAAATGCATCTGCCGGGACATGGTGGAAGCGTGGTTATCCCGAGAGGCTCATGGGGATACCTTAGAGAGTCTGAACACGTCAACTGTTCAGGTTTTGTGATTCGACTCTATAGTTGAGTGAGAGATCTCAATCGAAAATTAAGTATGAAAATTTTTGAACACCCGGTTTACCCCATTTCACTTGGATCCTGGAAGGTTTCGGTTAAATTCCGCTGCACTGTTTGGCTCCCGAAACCCAACATAAACATGGAAAAACTTGTGTTTTCAAACTCCTGAGAATATGGGCCTCTTGGTTGCCATGCATTGAAATAACTGACCTGAGGAGCACACACCTAAATCTTGCCTTGTGATACAAGTAACAATTGAATGTGAAAGTAATAAGCCTTTTGGGGCACCTCCTAGGTCTTTTCCTTATGTGTTGATTTCATAATCATGGAATTAAAAACATGGCTGAGCCGTGAGTTTATTTATGAACTATTACAGGTGCATGTAATTAACGTTAGCTAACAATAGGAGTAGCTCTAGTGAAAAAAGCTTTATGTGCACTGGCTGGGGCCTATGTTAGGTGTGACATTTTTTCTTCCATTGGTCATCTAAGTGGCTCTTGACCCCACTTAACCTGGGGATGATGGCCATAAGTCACCCACTATCCTCTGGTCCATGGCAGTCAATGTTATTGCTTGGGCCCTTTCGCTACCTTCTGGTAGTCGAGTAAAACCCTGGCAATAACTTTACTTCGACTGGCTTAACCCTAGGGTATACAACAAATAAAAAGACAAGCCTATCCATCCATTTACCCCTGGATGAATTTCATGCACATTGCTTCTTTCCACAGCTACCTCCTTGCACTAGCCATGCACTGCCCATAAGTTCACTACATCTACCAGTCACACCTAGTGGTGGCTGCCTACTTTGACCACTTGACTAATCGAAGCAAAGCTTAAACTACTACTCTGGTGTACTAGGCTGACTCCCTGTGGCAACAACTATTGGGGACAAGCTTCCTAGGTTGGTCTTAACTCAATTGAGCCCAAAATGATACTAGTCTAATAACCACTCAAACTGTTGATAATAGTTCCTAGGTGAAACCTAAGAGTCATGCATTCTTCGCACCCTAAGGATAAACCCCTGTCCTACATGATCTATTCTTGTTTGTCACTTTTAGTCAACTTTTGCACTATGGGCACTATGCCCATGCTTCTACTAGGTTAGATTAGCCAACCTCCAGCTCTCCATCTTGTGTCTTCAACCCCTCTAACTCTCTTGTGAGAGCTACTTCATGCTAGACCATTCACCAATGGTCATTAATCAATGATTTCCAAGCGTTAAAGTATGCTAGCTTAAGGCCTTGGTAGTCTCAGACCTAAGCTCATACTCTCAAAAGAAAGGTATGAGAGTGCTTTGCTCCACTTCATAGCCTGCTTGACCAAGTGCCTATCACTTGATCAATGCATCCACAGCTCTTTTCCATTATTGCCTAACCCATCCGCAATGGTGGGACCACCCTTTGGAACTTTGGGAGTGTTCCACCTAACCTTGTGGTACTCCCCACCTTGGGGGTTTCGATGGCTTGATAGCCCTATGGATCATGTAGCCTACCTCATGTTTGAGGTTCCATAACAATTTCCTAGGATGGTACTTATATCCCAACTACCTACTCCATGGTGTTCCTTATACCTTGGAGCAAGTCAAGTTGCCTGCCCCAAAGATGCCATACTAGACTACTAGGATCTCTTACCAGACCTCTAGTGTCCAAACCGTACAAACCTAGTTTCACCATCGCAACTTGCAGCCAAAGCCAAATGACAACTCACAGATGTTGCTTAGTAGTAAATAGCCTAGCATGCGGATCACAACCTAGATCTCAGTTCCAAGCCTCCAATGTCTATGAACTGGGCTCTAATACGAAATTGACACGGCCCCTCATGGCCCTGCCTAGGAAGCTTATGAGAACAAATCTCTCGCTGGTTGCAATTGGCTAATTAATTATGTGTACCCTGGTTAAAACTTCATGCTACAAGTTGTTTAACCTAGGATTGCAATTACACATGCAAGAGTTGCTTTAACTTGAGCAAGTAAAAAAAAATTGTAAAACATTTATATTGCTTAGGCATTTCCATAAAACCAACATTCAAAGAGTCAAAGAATACAAATCCTTTATAGCATTAACATTTATCCTACACGTAATTAATCGTGTATGGGCATTTGAACAATTATAGACTATGCCCTACACCCAAAGGCAACCTTAGAGTCCATAACTCTATTCATACATAATGGAGACCACTAACACACAACATACATATCCAAGGCTAGCATTATTGAGATCTAATCAACTAGCTTCCACCTTAGATGAGAAATCCTAGTGGCAAGCTTCAATGATCCTCCACGCGCTCACTAACCTCTATGGTCAAGAAAATTGTAGTTAGTACAGTAACAACTTAACTATCAAGTAGCCAAATAAACTAGAATTTCAAGGATTCTCAAAGTAATATACTTCTAGCAGAAGCTACCACGACAACCATTAATGATCATCAGGTTCAACAACATTCATATATGCATAACATGAAACTAAGGGAATGAGAATCCTCTGATTCTTAGCAAAGGGTGTTCAACCTGCAAGGAAAACACTGAGGACAACACATATATACACATATGTAATCTACTGCAAGCTCATACAGTGTGAGGGTCTAACATATGTGCATAAATCTAGGTCCTTTGGGACCCCTCCTCCTCCTAGTCCTCTTATGGGCGTCACTCCATGCCTAGCGAGTTCTGGCCCCTAACTTGCTCCTAGTAAGCCTTAGCTTACTGATGTAATAAGTTTAATCTTTCCTTCAATGTTGTGCAGGTGAACATGGTGGAGGCACCACGCTTAAGTTCCAAGGAACTCACTAGGTGTACTAAGCCTTCATATAGTACCTAAAGTCCTAACACTTGGCTAAGTCACTTGTGTACTAAGCTTCCACCTTAAACCCTTACCAAGAGTGTGCTAGGATTTCACTTGCACCTCAAGTAATCTTGCCTAGGCTACAAGTGCACTACACCTTCACTCAAGGAACAACTTATCCACCATTATTTGGTTACACTAGTGGAGTAATAATGACCATGGTTGGACTCATTTACTAGGTTCTTTGCAACCCACCAAGCAACAGTAAGGTTTCCACTTTAGAACCTCAAACCCCAAAGGTGTCGCTAGGCTCTCAATGGTACTAAACCTTGCACCCAACTAATGTTGCTCTATTATGGCTAAACATGCCTTCACTTTGAACTATAATAAATCCAAACATGGCACATCCATGCTTTGGAAATGTGTGCAAATGGTAGTTCTCTATCTTAGCTTTGTGTGGAATCTTGAATAGCCTCAATCCAATGCCCGAGTGAAAAGTTATGGTGAAAGCCCTACAACATGTCAAAGCTGTCGAGTAGCACCTGAGGCCTAGGCTCCAGGAGCACCCTGCTTCGCAGGGCTGAAAATGCACCTTAGGCGCTGCAGCGCTGAACAGCAGCTAAGTGCCATAGGCCTATGCCCTGAACCCAAAAAAATCCTCCTAAGCCTCTTTGGAGGCCTCCTTGCCTCTTCAAATCTCCATGGGGCATCTCCAAACACCATATACCTGTAAAAGACACCTCCTAGGCCACAATGCACCATTCATACCAAGCTAGAAGTGCACATAAACAACATACCAAGCTAGGCTAACATACTAGTCCACCATGACCATCTCCCTCCGCCACTATTGTCAATCATCAAATACACAAGAATTTCACCACAAACAACCTATGAATGGCATCAAATGAGTGTGAATCCTAAATCCCTTACCTCTATTCTAAGCTACAAGCAAAGATCAAGCATTCCTTCACCAAAAAATATGGTTCTATTAAGTTTTCCTAGGTTCTAAGACAAACCAAGGGAAATGGCATCAAATTAACACAATCTAACAAAAACCCATGCTTCTAAAGGCTAAATAAACATGAAAACATCAAGGATTTGAAAGTACCTCCTATACAAACAAAGCACCAAGCAAGAAAATGTGATTCCAAGCATAAAAAACACAAAACTTCCTTGAAACATGCCACCCAAAGGTTATACACCCATGGAACCTTGAATTTTCACCAAGAACTCTTGAATTTGTGCAACAATTGAGGTAGAAACCAAGGGTTCAACCCAACAAGCCCTCAAACTTTCTTTAAGTTGTCAAAAAGAACCCTTTCCCTAAATAGTTACCTAAAGTCAAATTTTGGTCAAACCTTCAACACTTAGTGAAATTTTGGGTGCTAAGCAAGGGTTAGGTTTTTTAAACTCATTTTTAACCCTTAGGACTAGGCCTGACATCTCAAGATGCAAAATTACTATTTTGCCCTCGGACCTCTTTTGATGCCAGACTCTTCTTAGAACCTAGTGAACCTTAACTAACTTGCTTGACATTACTAAATGATCTTAAAATAAGGTATTAAACTATGGATTTATTAATGTATATGCCTTAAATGTGCTTTCTGCTATGAGGGCTATAACATTTAATCTTTGAAAATATTCAGCTAGCCAATTGCAACCACCGTGAGATTAGTTTTCATAGGTTTCTTGGGCAGGGCCAAAGACGGCCGTGCCACAAGAAACTTTATTGTCCTCAAGAACCTTGCATCTCATTTGATGGCCAAACTAAGAATAGAGGAAATTGACTAAGAAAGAAACAAAGGAATCTAAAAATACATTGGATTGAAAAAGATTTGTAGTAAAGAAGTTAGAAAAAAAATTTTGGAAAAAGAAGGAGAGGAAGAACTAATGTGCGAATGAGTTGCGATAGAACAAGGAAGAGAAGAATTGCACTAAGCAACTTGTAATCTTATTATTCCATGTTAAAACCATGAAATACAGGTATGGTAATTGGTCATGCATTATCTAAATGGACTAGGAACCTTAAATCTAGAAAAGGCCATATACCTAAATCAACTAAGATTGTAAAACATGCTTTTAACACCGTTTGTGTCCAATCTGTGTGGCATTTTAAACATGTGCCACAAATATGTTTCTTGAGCTAAAAATTTGTAAAACACAACTAATAGCTAGGAAAAACTAGTGCAAATGTGGCAGAACCCTCCATGTGCTGGAGAGGCTTCGAGGGGCTATCGACTGTGTCCCCTAAGTGCCATTAGGGCTCATGCTTGTTCCTTCTCGGTCCAGGAAACTTCTCATGGTTTCTTTAGTTTGTATCTCTAGTTTATTGATGAAAATGAATACATTTAGCTCTTAGAAACCTTTTGACATATTAGGAAGCGATTTTGCAGCATTGAGCTCCAAATGCTCCAAAATGAGGGTTTTGAGTGCTTCTTGTATGTTCTTGGCCCTCTTCCATCTAATAGGATCTAAATTTATCATCAATGGATTGTTATGAGTCCTTTAAACCCCTATGCTTGTTGGCCCCTCATTACTCCCAATCTTAGCCTCTTAGTCACTTAAGTCACAAATGACTAAAGTTTACATGTAGTGCATTTTTAACCCCTAAACTTCCACATTTGGTTTAAATGGTACAGTAACTTATGGCCTTAACTTATTTAGTCTGAAACACATACGTGACCTTAATTTTTCTAAAATAATGGCCATGCCACTGACTTGGATCAAAATTATAATTTTGTCCTCCTTCCCCTTAAGTGTCTTTTGATGCTTAAGAACTCATCTTAACCTTACTTAGCTTGCTTTTCTTGATTAACAAAACTTATTTTAGGAATATAAGTTTATATTTACTTAACTCGGCATCAATGCTAAAGGAAGTAATGCCCGTCGGCATCTTCATTGTATGACATGGGGAGCCTGGAAGGGACATCCGGTAAAGGAGGAACGTCTGAAGAAGGGACTTGCCTGGAGAGATTGCCTGAAATACTCAAAAAACAAGGGTTAGGAGGTCCTCGGAGTGTTTATCTGGGGGAGGAGCCTCCTACGCCCAAGTCAGTATTTAGTGAGATGAAGAATGGTAAGAATATGAGGTATGTTTTTCCTTAAGAGTCCCACCCACATACTGAGGCCATTTCCCAGATATTTATAATAGGATGTAAGGAGAAAGCTGCCCGACATAGCTTGCTCAGATCATGACACGTGTTGAGTCGGATGTAGTCCGTACTTTCAGGAATGGGGACCTCTAGCTGGCCATAGGCCATCTTGTCCAAGAGCCGGTGCCGTAGTAGGTCTGCGTGTTAGGGCGTATCCAAGGGCGGCGTGTCAAGGGCTCCTTAACCATTTTTGTCGTATTCTCGAGATCCCTTCAATAAAAGAGACCCTTTCGGAACAAGAGGGTTTTTCCCCGAGGTCGCTTCGATCATCCGCGAGTCCCTTCGACACCGATGATCCCTTTCGGGGGTGTCTTTCCCTACCGGAGGTGGTGAGTCTTCCTCCTCTGAAGCCGGTTAGGTCATCTTACCGAGGATGGTGGTGACCATATTCCCGAGGTCGGTACTATCACTCCCAGGGGTGATGATGGATCACCGAGGTCGAATGGTCGAGGTGTCTACCTTCCCAAGGTTGGTGCTCTATTCCTCGGGGGTGATGCCCACCTTTACCAAGGGTGGCGCTCTGCTCGAGCTTGTGGGTTTGAAGGGCAACAACGCTTCAGCTATCACATGGCCCCCCTCGGAAAGTCGAAGTGGAGACTTCGGCTTATAGAATCTTTGGGGGCACCTTGTAGGGCCCATTGTAAGACACTATGTGGGGTGCACTTCGACACCGAAGGTGTGTCTTATCAGCCAAGATAGCTCGTACGTGTCACTCCTTGTTCCCTAGTTGGTCCCTTGGTGTCTTCGAGGTGAGCGCTTCCTTTCTTTACTTTTTCTACTGCAGGTTAGTGGACTGTCACGTCTCGTAGTCAGGAGCGTCGCTTCAGGTATACATGCCTAAGTTTTCACAGTGTTAGGAGTCATGCCCATGTTTCCTACGTTGGATGGCACGTGGCATGCGGTGATTGAGGGGCAGTTGCATCGGCTACACCAACCACATCCTATTGCCTTCGAAGGGTAATTATGGCAATGATTCACCTTCGTAGGGTAGTTATGGTGATGATTCGGTTACGCCTCTTCGGTCTATATATACCTTCCATCCCCTCATAGCCCTCATTTGCTTTCTTTTGCTTCTGTCCTATTTTTGTCTTCTCTCGAGCTTTTCCTTCTCTTTTCTGGCGGTGCAAGCGGCAGAGCGATTTTTGGTGACCTTTTATGACGGCGTCTACTAATCCCAACTTCGGCAAAGATTTCGGTGGGCTTCCCTTCCAGAGGTCCCTCGGTTTCTTCGGTTTCCATTTTTTCTAGATTCCAAAGTCATTTTCTGCTTCCCGAAAGTCCCCTAACATTCTTTTCTGAGGTCATTTCTTTCAGCTGAATATGTCTTCCCCTGCCCCCTCATGTCCATCCAAACTACTCCCGGGAGCTGGCTCCCATTCATGTCTTACCCGGGTTGTACCACTTCGGAGTAATTAGCAAAATGGACAACTAAGTTTTTTCTTCCTTCTTATGCCATTACCAGGCTACCCCGTCCTGGCCATTTCAGCTTCATGAATAATAACGGTGAGGTTACTATTTTTCGAGCCCAACTGAAGGTCGGACTTCGGTTTCCCCTGTCAAAGATGATTTGCGACTTTTGCCAATTCCATGGGATAGCCGTGAATCAGCTTGCTCCTAACTCCTATTGTTACTTCAACACTTTTCTCTGCATGGTGGAGTTTTCAAGATAGAACCCCACTTCATCATTTTCATGCAGTACTACAAGCTCTATCCGGTCCCAAAGGGTGGCTTCTATTTCATGCTACCTCGGGGATCTGGGAGCAAAAAATACATGTTCACCTTCGACACTAGAGATAGTTGGCGAGGGTGGCAAAAGAAGTTCTTCTTCCTGATGGTGGCAGAGGCTTGGTCGCACGTGCGACTAGGTGGGCCAGGGGGACGCTGGAGATGGACGTTGTTGATCCTAAGAAGTTGCTAACTCTTGAGTTAGCAGCAAGGTTTGAGGATTTTGATACCCGTATCTGAGCTGTCGCCGACTAGGATGGTAAGGTCCCGCCACGCTCCTTATATCCCTTCCCCATTAGGTGGAACCTTATGACTGAAGAGGTTCTTCGGGAGCTAGGTTTGCTCAAGGAGCATAAAACCGATCTTGACATGCCAGCTCCTGCCATCGACGGGAAGAAGTCCTAGCTGGTGATGCTCCTTCGGGGGGAACTCACATATGAAGTCCTTTTTGAGAGTAAGTTACTTTCCAAATTTTTGGAATAAGTATCCCTTTGGACTTCCATTGATATTTTTTCCCTTTTTTCAGAGATTGGCGACCAGTCAGTCGTCTTCTACAAATCCCTCTTCCTCGGTCAAGCCGAGAAGGGGGAATGGAAGAAAAAGGTGGCCCCAAATAGGAGAAAGGCGTTTGGAGGTGGGCCATCTTCTGCCAAGAAGATGAAGAAGGACCACTTTCCCCCACCTCCAGAGGATGTTGTGGAGGTCGGGGACTAGCCTGAGGTCCAGGCTGACATGCCGCTGGAGCTAGCCATAAGCTCCACTCCTCTGAGTCCTACTACTTCGGCAGACCTCTTGGGTTCTTCGGCAGGGGGCCCTTTTGCTGAAGAGCTTGAGCAGCGCAAAAGAACCAAGGGTAAACACGTTCCTGCCGAAGTGGAAGAGGTCCACGACTCCGACGATGATGTCACCGAGGTTCCGCCAGGTTTTCCTCTTGGCCATTTCCTTATAAACTTAGACATTTTTAGCACTCTCAATCTTATAGACATATGGCTAAGAGACAATGTATTGATGGAACTGTGTCGTGACTTTGCAGAAGAACTGGTGCCCTCGGTATGGATGGTGGGGCATGCTCGGAGGCGGGCCCTTCGGGACTCTCATATCCTGAAGGATAAGGTTCCGAGGGAGCCTTTCTAGTCTTTCACGGAGGACATGAATTTGCTCTCCGAAGACAACCAGGAAATGGCTCCCCAAATGGCGAGGGGCATGCTCACCTAAGCCACCTTCAAATCTGTGGTAGATGAGTGCCCGAACGAGGAGATCCTCATAGCGAGGATGTCTGAGCATGCTACCCAGGTACTTTCCAGACCCTTCATCTTTTCTCCAAATTTTTCTACGTGTTTGGTTTTCCTTGTCCATCTTTACGAAATGTCCTTCCCCCCCCCCCCCATTTTTTTTACAGCTATTGGCGTATAGCGGATACTTCAGAGCTTGGGCAGCAAAATAGTCTTCAGTCCGATCTTAGGCTGAAGATGTCACACCTCACTCTGGCCCTGGCCTGTAAGTTTCTAGTTTAACTCACAAGCCCAACTCAAAATCTAACCCTTTCTAATTCGGCCAAGCAATAGTGGCAACATTAAGTCTTATTTTCTTAACTTGGAAAGGCCTGGGAGGTGGCCCAGGAGGCTTTAAAATAGGTCCATTAATAACTTGCAGCAGATGCAAGGCCCAATACCACTAACTTGCACAACAAGCAAGGTTTTAATTGATTACTTGCATAACAAGCAAGACAACACTTAATGAGATTTTAAGTGCATATTGTTGGGTTTCGGGAGCCAAACAGCGTAGCGGAATTTAACCGAAACCCTCCAGGATCCAAGTGAAACGGGGTAAACCGGGTATTCGAAAATTTTCATACCTAATTTTCGATTGAGATCTCTCACTCAACTGTAGAGTCGAATCACAAAACCTGAACAGTTGACGTGTTCAGGCTCTCTATGGTATCCACACGAGCCTCTCGGGATCACCACGCTTCCACCACGTCCCGGCAGATGCGTTTCTCTTGCGCTCGCAGTGCTAGCTTGCGTCCTCCAAGGAATTGCAAGAGAAGAGTGCGACTGTCCTTTTGGGAGGCTAGGGCAAGGAGACCTGCGAATTTCTCACTTAAAAGTTGTATTTATAGTGAGACTCAACTTCCAGGCCTAATGGGTTTCAAAGCCCTAATCCAATTAGGATTTAATTTCGGGCTTAATAATGGCTCAACTCATTGGGCCCATTATTAATACGAAATTAAAGTGAAACCATAACCCAAATAATTAGCCCATGCACTCTAATGATCCAAATAGCTCTATGTGTGCGACCCAATAGGCTCTTACCACATTGGCAATGATCATAAATCACATTTATGATCATAAGCAATGAGCGGTGTCTAGCAACACATCATTGCTACCCAAGTGACAAGATTGTCGGTGATTCGACTAAACCTTTATGATCATCACCGATATATGCCATTGTCCCTTTGTCCAAGATATCAAGACTAAGCACGAGACATGGAATGTGTCACTCTCGTATAGCCCAATCTTTGGTTTCTTGATTACCGAGTAGACCAACTTAAACTGATGACATTGATATCGTATATCAACTCATCCGAGCATGGCCATGCATTTTCTAAGTCTCACTCTATCAAGGGGCCCGAAGATATCACTCCCGTTACATAGGAGGGACAAATCCCATCTTGATCATACAAATCCCTCCGCATGATATGTGACATACCCAATGACCTCCTTCAAGTTCACTCAGTTACGAGCAACAAAGGAAAGTATCAAAGTATGTGACTCACATGTAGGGAACCTTGATGATCTTAGGTCGAAGGACTACATATACCATGATCACTATGAGAATCACTTATGACACTCATATAACGATCCATGAAGTGTTCTCATGGTGGGTCGGTCCAGTACACAAGTTCTCCAACTTGTACCCATATGTAGACTACATATCTCATATTAGTCTCCACATATGCTAGTCATTATGTATTATTGCAACCCGCTCCACAATAATACTAGACTAGGGACGTTTAAGAATATCATTATTCTAGGGTTACAATTATGTTTATTACGTTACGCAGAAACAAAACAACAAACATAATTGCTGGATTAATGCCTCAATAAAATATCATGACTCAATGTGCAAAAATACAATCATCTCATGATTGGCCTTTTGGGCACAACACTAACAATCTCCCACTTGCACTAAAAGCCAATCATCCATGTATCTAATACCGATGGACCTAGAATGGCTATCATGCTTCTGCTGCGTAAGGGGCTTTGTCAGTGGATCAGCAATGTTGCTGTCTGTCGAAGTCCTGCATATCCTTACATCACCCCTCTCGATGATCTCCCTGATGAGATGATAGCATCGGAGTATGTGTTTGGATCGCTGGTGAGATCGAGGTTCCTTAGCCTGTGCGATTGCTCCATTGTTGTCACAATAGAGCTCTATCGGGTCAACAATGCTTGGAACCACTCCAAGTTCAGTGATGAACTTCTTGATCCAAACTGCCTCCTTCGCAGCATCAGAGGCGGCAATGTACTCAGATTCTGTTGTAGAGTCAGTGTTAGTATTGTGCCCAAAAAGCCAATCATGAGATGATTGTATTTTTGCACATTGAGTCATGATATTTTATTGAGGCATTAATCCAGCAATTATGTTTGTTGTTTTGTTTCTGCGTAACGTAATAAGCATAATTGTAACCCTAGAATAATGATATTCTTAAACGTCCCTAGTCTAGTATTATTGTGGAGCGGGTTGCAATAATACATAATGACTAGCATATGTGGAGACTAATATGAGATATCTAGTCTACATATGGGTACAAGTTGGAGAACTTGTGCACTGGACCGACCCATCATGGGAACACTACATGGATTACTATGTGAGTGTCATAACTGATTCTCATAGTGATCATGGTATATGTAGTCCTTTGACCTAAGGTTATCAAGGTTCCCTACAAAGTGAGTCACATACTTTGATACTTTCCTTTGTTGCTTGTAACTGAGTGAACTTGAAGGAGGTCGTTGGGTATGTCACATATCATATAGAAGGTTTTGTATGATCAAGATGGGATTTGTCCCTCCTATGTAGTGGGAGTGATATATTTGGGCCTCCATGATAGAGTGAGACTTAGGAAAAAAAGGTGCATAAAGGCCATGTTCCTTCGATGAGTTGATATATACTGATATGAATGTCATCATTTTAAGTTGGTCTAATTGGTAATCAGAGAAACCAAAGATTGGGCTATATGAGGATAGAGGACACATTCTATGTCTTATGTGGGCATTGGTCTTGATAATCTTGGACAAAAGGACAATCTTGCATATTGGGTTGATGATCACAAAGGTTTAGTCGATTCACCGCTTATGATCATAAATGTGATTTTATGATCATTGCCAACGTGGCCAGAGCCTATTTGGGTCGCACACATAGAGCTATTTGATCATTAGAGTGTCTGGGCTAATTATTTGGGTTATGGTTTCACTTTAAATTTTCGTATTACTAATGGGCCAAGGATTTGCGCCATTATTAAGCCCGAAATTAAAATCCTAATTGGATTAGGGCTTTTGAAACCCATTAGGCCTGGAATTTGAGTCTCACTATAAATACAACTTCTAAGGAGAAATTCGCAGGTCTCCTTGCCCTACCTCCCAAAAGGACAACCACACTCTTCTCTTGCAATTCCTTGGAGGACGCAAGCTAGCACTGCGTGCGCAAGAGAATGTGCATCTGCCAGGACTGGTGGAAGCGTGGTGATCCCGAGAGGCTCGTATGGATACCATAGAGAGCTTGAACACGTCAACTGTTCAGGTTTTGTGATTCGACTCTACAGTTGAGTGAGAGATCTCAATCGACAAATTGGTTATGTTGTTGAGTTCAGCTACTGTCTCTTGCTTTGAACTCTTCCAGCTCACAGCACCACCACCAATACAAAACACATAACCAGATTGCGATCTAAAATCATCCTTATCGGATTGGAAGCTTGCATCGGTGTAACCCCTTACAACGAGCTCATCTTCACCTCCAAAGACCAAGAATGCATCCTTAGTCCTTCGTAAGTACTTAAGGATGTTCTTAACAGCTGTCCAGTGACTCTCACCGGGGTTCGATTGGTACCTACTCGTCATGCTCAAAGCATATGAGACATCGGGACGAGTACATATCATGGCATACATGATAGATCCAATTGCTGAGGCATATGGAATCTTACTCATGCGCTCTCTCTCCTCGGGTGTACTCGGACACTGAGATCTAGAAAGAGTTGATACCATGTGACATGGGCAAGAATCCTTTCTTGGAATCTTGCATGCTAAACCTCTTTAGCACCTTGTCAATATATGTACTTTGACTTAGGCCAAGAAGCTTTCTAGATCTATCTCTATAGATCCTGATGCCTAACACATAGGCTGCTTCACCCAAGTCCTTCATAGAGAAACATTTCCCTAGCCAAGTCTTCACAGACTGTAGCTCAGGAATGTCATTCCCGATGAGTAGTATGTCATCTACATACAACACCAAGAAGACAATAGCGCTCCCACTAACCTTCTTGTAGACACAAGGTTCATCTTCATTTTTGATAAAACCAAACTCTTTGATTGCTTCATCAAAATGAAGATTCCAACTTCGAGAAGCTTGCTTCAGTCCATAAATGGACCTTTGCAACTTGCACACTTTATTGGCATTCTCAGGAGTGACAAAACCCTCAGGTTGTGTCATGTACACATCCTCAAGTAGCTTTCCATTTAGGAATGCAGTTTTGACATCCATTTGCCATATCTCATAATCATAGTGTGCAGCAATAGCAAACAAAATTTGGATGGATTTAAGCATAGCAACTGGTGAAAAAGTTTCATCATAGTCAATACCATGAATTTGCTTGAAACCTTTTGCAACCAATCGTCCCTTAAAGGTAATCACATTACCATCCATGTCAGTTTTCTTCTTGAAAACCCATTTGCACCCTATGGGTTTTACCCCTTCAGGTGGGTCAACCAAAGTCCATACTTGGTTTTCATACATGGATTCCATCTCGGATTTCATGGCCACTAGCCACTTCTCAGAGTCAGGCCCTGACATAGCTTGTTGGTAGGTTGTGGGCTCATCCTGATCCATGAGCATCACATCACCAGTGTGAGTCATGAGAAATCCATATCTCTCAGGCTCACGCCGAATCCTACCAGACCTACGTGGGCTCTGTGCTACAGGAACAGACTCTTGAACCACAACATCTTGTGGTGTCTGTTCAGGTTCCATTTCAGGTTCGATGTCTCCTTGTTGTTCTTGAATTTCTTCAAGTTCTACTTTCCTCCCACTAGTTTCCTTTAGAGATAAACTCTTTCTCTAAAAAGACACCAGTTCGAGCAACAAACACTTTTTGCTCAGAAGGATTGTAGAAATAGTAACCCTTTGTTTCTTTGGGATACCCAACAAAAAGGCATTTTTGAGATTTGGGCCCTAGTTTGTCAGAGGATTGACGTTTCACATAAGCGTCACAGCCCCAAATCTTCATAAAAGACAAATTGGGACGCCTCCCACTCCATATCTCATATGGTGTCTTTTGAACCGATTTAGATGGAACTCGGTTTAGTGTAAAAGCGGCTGTCTCTAGAGCATGTCCCCAAAAGGAGTTTGGAAGGTCAGCTTGACTCATCATAGAGCGAACCATGTCTAACAGAGTTCGATTTCTCCTTTCAGATACACCATTCCATTGAGGTGTACCTGGTGGAGTGAGTTGTGATACTATACCACACTCCTTCAGATAGTCAAGGAATTCTCGATCCAAGTACTCTCCACCTCGATCTGATCGAAGCACTTTGATACTCTTCCCGAGTTGATTCTCTACTTCATTCTTGAATTCTTTGAACTTTTCAAAGGATTCTGACTTGTGTCTCATGAGATACACATAGCCATATCTGCTGAAGTCATCAGTGAAAGTAATGAAGTATTGGAAACCTCCTCTAGCTTGTGTAGACATAGGGCCACATACATCACTATGTATGAGTCCTAGTAAGTCATTAGCCCTTTCACTTTGCCCTGTGAATGGGGCTTTGGTCATCTTGCCCAACAAACATGACTCACATGTCTCATATGATTCAAAATCAAATGAGTCCAAGAGTCCATCCTTATGGAGCTTGGATATGCGGGTCTCATTTATATGGCCCAAGCGACAGTGCCAGAGATAGGTCGGGTTTGAATCATTTAATCTGACCTTCTTGGTATTCACATTATAGATTGGATCTTCGAGGTCTAGAACATACAACCCATTGCTAAGTTGAGCACTACCATAAAAGATTTCATTCAAATAAATAGAACAACATTTGTCCTTTATTATAAATGAAAAACCTTTCTTGTCCAAACAAGAAACAGAAATCAAATTTCTACTAATAGTAGGCACAAAGTAGCAGTTGTCTAATTCTAAAACTAATCCACTAGGTAAAGTGAGAACATAAGTCCCTACGGCTAAGGCAGCAACCCTTGCTCCATTTCCAACACGTAGGTCCACTTCACCTCGGGCCAATCTTCTACTTCTACTTAGATCCTGCACATTTGCACAAATGTGAGATCCACATCCAGTATCCAATACCCAAGATGAGGAAGTAGAAAAGTTAGCCTCTATAACAAAAATACCTGAAGTGGAAGTCTTACTTCCCTTTTCCTTAGCAAGTTCTTCAAGATAGAGCTTGCAAGTTGCGCTTCCAGTGTCCAGGTTGCTTACAATGGAAGCACTCCCCTTCCTTTGCCACACCACCCTTTGGTTTCAGTGCAGCTGAAGAAGAATTAGCATTGGACTTTCCATTAGCTTTATCCTTCTTCTTGTTGGCTTTTCCCTTTCCCTTGCCCTTTTGAACCATCAAAATGGGCTTAGCCTTCTTAAGGTTTTGCTCAGCAGTTCTCAACATGTTGAGCAATTCAGGAAGGGACTTGTCAAGGTCGTTCATGTTATAGTTCATGACGAACTGACTGTAGCTTTCAGGCAACGATTGCAAGACTACATCAATAGCCAACTCTTTCTGAAGAGCAAATCCCAAATTCTCAAGATTCTCAATGTACCCAATCATCTTGAGCACATGAGGACCCACGGGACTTCCCTCAGACATCTTGCACTGAAACAATGCCTTAGAGGTCTCAAACCTCTCATGCCTAGCTTGCTCTTGGAAAAGCATTTTGAGATGTTCGATCATATCGAACGCCCCCATGTTCTCATGTTGCTTCTGAAGCTCAGATTCCATGGTAATAAGCATGAGGCATGCAACATCCAAAGCATCATCAGAATGCCTCTTGTGAGCATCCCTTTCAGCTCTTGGAGCAGTGGCAGCAGGCTCATTCGGAATGGGCTGCTCTAGGACATAAGCCTTTCTCTCTTGCTTGAGGACTATCCTCAAGTTTCGGTACCATTTGAGAAAGTTGGTCCCATTCAGTTTTTCCTTCTCAAGGATCGATCGCAACGAAAGTGTCGATGTGTTTTGTGCCATGGTTATCTACAACAGTAAATATGCAGTGTAAGAGTCATGTATTTTAATTCATTTAATAAGGACTTTTATTAAACGATACTCCCACTATTTTCCTCAAAATAATAACCCTCGATATTATTTCGGAACACCTCGGCGCTAAGGTATTCTAGTGGGCCAAGATCCATATTTGACCACAACCTGAGTCAGCTTTGGCTTTTCTCTCAAGTTACAGCTATTTAGGTAGGCAACTCCTTGCCAATTGCATCTTATGCAACTCTTGGATAGTTGGGTGAACAACACTTGTCCAAGCTCATCTCATGAAGCTTAAGCCCAACTCTATGCCTCTAAGTCCCTAATCCTATTAGGATGACTTAGTTAAGTCAGACCCAAAGTTAGCAATTTGGATATCACTATTATCCCATCGCGCCTTACCAAGATGAACATAGGTGCTTTGCTTTGGCAAACCCACCTAATGTTGATCAAAGTCTTGACGAGTGCCAACATTTGGAAGGCATCACATTTAATGACTTAATATTTGTTTGAGGGATTTTTTTTCTTTTGATCTCACCAATTTGTTATCTCCGGTTGTTTTATACATGCATCACATACAAATATAAAACATGCATCTCATGCTTACAAGAAAGTAAACGTGACATGGTTATAGCCCAAACTATGCGATATTCTCAAGCCAATGAGAATATCATAAAAGCCTAAGAAAAGTTTATGTGGCGCTTCGCATATGGCGGTCCCGCTGGCCTGTCAGTGGGCGGTGGTTCCGCTGACCGGTCAGCGGACGAGGTCAAGGGGAGCCGCCCTTGCGGGGGGCGTGGGGGGCAGCGCCCCCCTGCGCAAAAAATTTTCTTACAATTGCTTAGCCCGAAATCTTGTATTTTGAGAAAGTAGGCACCCGAGACTCCTCTATTCGAGCCACCAAAAATACCTTACTTTCGGTGCCTGAACAGGCCGAATCCGAACCAAGCTAGGGTTTCTGCAACTATTGCAAGAATCCTAATCCATATAGGTATCTCATACCATTCAATTTGAGATTAATCTCATTAACCAATTTGTGTCGTTTCTTCATATATCTCATATGTTCATTACGAATTCCAGTTTCATGCATCTTGAATCAATCTAATTAATCATGGCCGAAAAGCAACCGAACACATAGCATCATGCGATTCAACACTCAATCCCGATTTAGGGTTTCACCAGTAGCTCTGATACCACTGATGGGTTTCGGGAGCCAAACAGTGCAGTGGAATTTAACCGAAACCCTCTAGGATCCAAGTGAAACGGGGTAAACCGGGTGTTCAAAAATTTTCATACCTAATTTTCGGTTGAGATCTCTCACTCAACTGTAGAGTTGAATCACAAAACCTGAACAGTTGACGTGTTCAGGCTCTCTATGGTATCCACACGAGCCTCTCGGGATCACCACGCTTCCACCACGTCCCGGCAGATGCGTTTCTCTTGCGCTCGCAGTGCTAGCTTGCGTCCTCCAAGGAATTGCAAGAGAAGAGTGTGGCTGTCCTTTTTGGAGGCTAGGGCAAGGAGACCTGCGAATTTCTCACTTAAAAGTTGTATTTATAGTGAAACTCAACTTCCAGGCCTAATGGGTTTCAAAGCCCTAATCCAATTAGGATTTAATTTCGGGCTTAATAATGGCTCAACTCTTGGGCCCATTATTAATACGAAATTAAAGTGAAACCATAACCCAAATAATTAGCCCATGCACTCTAATGATCCAAATAGCTCTATGTGTGCGACCCAATAGGCTCTTGCCATGTTGGCAATGATCATAAATCACATTTATGATCATAAGCAATGAGCGGTGTCTAGCAACACATCATTGCTACCCAAGTGACAAGATTGTCGGTGAATCGACTAAACCTTTATGATCATCACCGATATATGCCATTGTCCCTTTGTCCAAGATATCAAGACTAAGCACGAGACATGGAATGTGTCACTCTCGTATAGCCCAATCTTTGGTTTCTTGATTACTGAGTGGACCAACTTAAACTAATGACATTGACTTCATATATCAACTCATCCGAGCATGGCCATGCATTCTCTAAGTCTCACTCTATCAAGGGGCCCGAAGATATCACTCCCGTTACATAGGAGGGACAAATCCCATCTTGATCATACAAATCCCTCCGCATGATATGTGACATACCCAATGACCTCCTTCAAGTTCACTCAGTTACGAGCAACAAAGGAAAGTATCAAAGTATGTGACTCACATGTAGGGAACCTTGATGATCTTAGGTCGAAGGACTACATATACCATGATCACTATGAGAATCACTTATGACACTCATATAACGATCCATGAAGTGTTCTCATGGTGGGTCGGTCTAGTACACAAGTTCTCCAACTTGTACCCATATGTAGACTAGATATCTCATATTAGTCTCCACATATGCTAGTCATTATGTATTATTGCAACCCGCTCCACAATAATACTAGACTAGGGACGTTTAAGAATATCATTATTCTAGGGTTACAATTATGCTTATTACGTTACGCAGAAACAAAACAACAAACATAATTGCTGGATTAATGCCTCAATAAAATATCATGACTCAATGTGCAAAAATACAATCATCTCATGATTGGCTTTTTGGGCACAATACTAACACATATATGGTGTGCAATCAAGTGTGCTACCTATATGACAACCAAAAGGCCCACAGAAGATACTTTAGTTTGAAAACCCAAATGCTAAAATGCACATGATCTTCTCGGCCAACAAGGTTACACACGGTGGTTCATAGTACTTAGCCAAGAAAAGCCCATAACTATTCACATAAAAGTGCCAAACCTTGGCCCATAGCATTCACATATATACACAAGCACAAAACCAACCATAAGTCCATACATAACTTGGCATACAAACCCAACAAAACCAACACTAGTCTAGGCATCAAGGACTACATATATGTACACAAAATGGTAGTCTACCTAGTGTCCAACATGGCTACATGCCATGAACCCGAAAGTTATTCATACCAAGTTGTATACATACCAAGACCATCAATGGTCAAACAGAACTTTGAGAATACCATACAGGAGCACACATTGCAACACCAAGCCAATGGCCATATTCATGGTCATAAAAGTAAAAACTACAATCAGAGCCGAAGTCCAAGTGTCCATGCTTTCCTAGATAGGTTCCCCCACTCTACCAGCCTGCAAACTTAGTCCATGAGTTTTGGCCAACACAAAATAAGACTTGTAATGGAACCAAACCAATAAGCCAAGCATTCAATGGCACATACATTGGAAATTAAGCAAACTAGTACTAAACACAAGCACAGAGAAAACTAGTACTACTCAAGCCAAATATCTTTGCCTGAAAAACAAATAGGATGGGCAGTGAGTAAAACTCAGGAGGGTTCACTTTTATAATTCAACTTAATTAAGAGTCTATTTAGTGAAGCTGAGTATTCACTCAAAGCTTAACCTCCCATCATCTTAGCTCAACCTACAAAACAAACACAAAGACAAGGAAAACCAAGCATATACATATACATGATAACTAACCATGGCACATAATCCATAATATCATAAATTGGGTTAGCAAGCAGAAGGAAAGCACCAAAGCACACAATACACACACACACACACCACAAAGAGCTCTCAGCCAAAAGTACCATACGTGTACCCATGTGCATTATTGCACACAAAACACTATCACACACCACTTCCACTTAGAGCTCCAAAATGCTAAGCAAATAGGCCACATTCACTAGCATTTCTAGCACATGTACACTAGTTAATTAGCTAATCAACAATCAACCGAGTGAAAACTCAATAGCCCATCAAGCAACTAAAGTCATTGGTAGATTTTAACCATCACTTAGCCACTCTAAACACTTGAACCATGGTAATTCACCAAGCATAAACAAGTGTTAGTGAATCCTACCTCAAATGCTTTCAGCCACAAGCCAGACTTCTAATGCTCAAGTGTCCTTCACTCAAAATGCCTACCATAACAACAATTAGGCATCAATAACACTTACTCATCGTTCAATTACCATGTATTCATTGAAGAACACCAAACTACACTAGTTCTAGCTCTCGGCCAACATGCCCAATTCCATCCATTAATGTTCCTCATCAATCTAACTCAATATATATACATTTAATCATCATTGAACCTTGTTCATGGCATCATTACCATGTAATCAAATGAAGATCAAGGATTTACCTCAAATTGAACTTTCGGCCAACATACCAACTTGCACACTTTGATGTTCTTCACTCCAAATAGCCTAACACAAGATCAAATAGGCATCAATAGACTTGAATCATGGATTAATTTCCATGTAAACCAAGAAGAACATCAAGCTATCACACCCATCACTTTCGGCCAACATTAAACTTCCAAACCAACACATTTCTTGCTCAGTTAGCTTAATACAACTTCAATTGAGCACTTAAGTTCCTTGTACATGGAGGAATTACCATGAAATCAAGGAGATAAAAGGAATACCTTGGAACCCTAGCTTGATTTGGCTCGGCCCTTCATCAAAACTCAAGAACAAAGCTTGATTCCAAGTAATCTAAAGCCGAAACAAGTCTTCCAAGCTTGAATCCTTTAAGTGCCCTCAAGATTTCTTGAATTCAAGACCAAAATGGGAGAGAAAGCTCAAGAACACTTTTGGCCTTGTGAAGAACAATGAAACCCGAAATGAAACCAAATGGCCTTGACTAGTTTCGGTCGAAGAACACATGTGTAATAGTTGGCTAATATGCTAACTTTTGCCTTTCAATAATTTGCATGGTTCAATGTAGCCTTTAAGTTCTCAAGCCCACAAGGCCGCCACTAAAACTTGTGTCTAACTTGACATTTAAGTCACTTCATGGCCTATAATGCCATGCACACATCAAACACAAGTACCAAAGTGCCATAATTCCCATGTATAACCGACCATGTAACTAGCATAAAAACTAGTTAGTTTAACCAATTAACTATGAATAGTTCTTTAGTGGTAGACAAGACTTGACTAGTAATCATTGTTGTCCACCAAATTTGGTCTAGTCTTGCACTAGTCATCAAATAAGTTTGCATGGCTGAAATTACCAACTTTAAGTTTGTAGTTTTAATTGTACCACTCATTTAAGTGTACAATTTGATCCCCTTTCTCTGTTTTCTGTCAGCTTTTCCATAGTCTAGTTTCTATGTGCAGTTAAGTCCTGAAAGTTTCCAGTTTTGCACATAGATCACTGTACCAGTTCTCATAGTCCCTTTTCATTCTTCCTGCCTATTTCTTTTGTTTTCCTTGGCCTAAGCCAAGCACTTAGGAGGTGCCTAACAAAAGAACGTTTGGAAAAGGCCAAGGTGTTTTGCGCCAACTCGATCGTCAAGAACACCAAGTTGTGAAGAATAGCCACGAATGAGGATGCCAAACTTCGGGAAGAGTTCTTGAAGGGTCAGGAGGAGCTCTTGAAGGATTTCTCCCAAAAGATGTCCGACCTCGGCGTAAAGGTCGTTGAGCTGACTTCGGCCAACGAGTCCTATCAAAAAGAGAATGAGGAAGAGTCTGCTCTCCTGATGAAGGCCCTTGCTGACAATGCTGAGCTTCAGGCCAAGGTCGAGGCGCTGAAGAAGGAGACAAAGACAAAGAAGAAGATGGAGAAGCTCGAGAAGGAGGTCGCTAAGTTAAGGAACGAGCTGGACAACTTGTCCGTAAAAAAAGACCAGGCAGATCAAGCTACCAAGGTCACTCATCAAGATGGCTTTTGTCTTACTCGGCACCAAGTCTTGGCGAAGTACCGCAACCTTGACTTATCCTTCTTAGCTGCTCTGGGCATCCCCGAGGGGCCTCACTGGGCCTAGTCAAAGATTGATCATCTCAACCTGCCCTTTGCTCCTCCTTCGGCGTCGAAGGCTGCAACAAAGGATGCTGGAGATGGGACATCTCATGAAGGCGGGGTCCTTTAGGTGTCCATGGCTTCATTTTCTCTTTTTCTTTGTAACCTTTTTCTTGTAATCTCCTTCTTATAACAAAGCTCCTTTTAATATAACCTATTTTTTCCTTCTAAAATTTGGCTAAGTCTCGAGATAAATTTTCCTTTAAATAATCTCCGGTTCCAACGGTTAATTTGACCATTTTCGGTCTAGGACCCTCGGGAAGATAATTTTCCGCACCTCTTATTAACCATGTTCGGCGCAACACTGGTTCTGGCAGAGCTTGGGCCATTTTGATTAGTCATGTTTAGCTGACGTGCCTTCGGGGAGAATGTGTGATTTTTGCTAGTAAATACCCGTGCCTTACTCGGTTAGATTTCTTAGGTGGGGCAATTCTTTCCAAAAACCTTTTCTGTACTCTAAAATTTTTCTAAGTGTACAATTTCCTGAAAAAGAAATTCTAAGTATAGAATTTCTTCAGAGTATCTAAATGCCATGTGTTCTTCAATTCTCCACCTTCGGCATCGCCAAGCTTATAGACTCCTGGCCGCACCTCGTCGAAGACCAGATAAGGTCCTTCCTAGTTTTCCCAAAGTACTCCATGAGACGGTCTTCGGGGTTTAAACTCTACCATTCGGAGAACAAGGCCTCCCTTCGTGATTCCTTTTCGCCTGGCACGTAGGTTTGCATCCATGGTTACCCTTTGCTGAAAAGCTTTTCTTCTAAGCTCGGCCACTTCTCTGTGTTCATCAATTAGGTCGAGCTTTGTTCTCAGCCCGAGGTTATTTCCTTCTTCGTCAAACACTTGTATCCTAATCGACGGCTGAACCACCTCGATAGGGATAATGGCTTCTGTGCCGAAGATGAGTGAGAAAGGTGTCTCACCTGTGGGTGTCTCACCTGTGGCCCTTCGGGGCATTGTCCGATAGCTCAATAGCACACTAGGAAGTTCTCCTAGCCATTTTCCCTTTGCTTCCCTTAATCTCCTTTTCAAACCATCTTCTATGGTTCTGTCGGACACCTCTACTTGTCCATTTCTCTAAGGATGAGCTATTGGGGCGAAGTGCATTTTTATCCCGAGGTCGGTGATGAATTTTTGGAATCCTTTGTCAACAAATTGGGAATCATTATCAGCCACTATCACCCTCAGTATGCCGAATCTTTATACAATGCTCTTCTAAATGAATTTTTGTATGTCCTTTGCCGAAATGGTTGCCAGGGGCTCTGCCTTGACCCATTTAGTGAAGTAATCTACTATGACCAAGCAGAACTTTACTCTTCTTGGTGCAGGTGGGAATGGCCCGACGAGGTCAATGCCCCATACTACAAAGGGACAAGGGTAGTTAGCCGAGGTTATCGATTCCAAGGGTAGCCTCTGGACATTGGCGTGTCTTTGGCAATTATAACATTTCTAGACAAACTGCCTCGCGTCCTTTCTTAGGGTGGGCCAGAAGTACCCCTGGTGGAGTATTACTACTGCCAATGCGTCAGTTCCAATGTGGGAACCACAAGCCCCCTCGTGGACTTCTTCAAGGACTGTCTCTATGTCCTTTTCGCTAACACACCTTTGTAGTGGACTCGCATACCCCTGTCGATATAACTTTTCCCCAATTAGGAAATATCGTCCGAAACATCTTCGTACTTTTTCTACTTCGCGAGGGTCTTCGGGAAGCTCTGAGGTTGTAAGATACTTTTTTATGGGACTTTTCCATCCACTTTCTGGGGTTGCTATGCTCATTATTGCTATGCTCGGGTGGCTTAGTACTTCAGTGGACTTTTTTGACTTGGACAAACTATCTGCTTCAGCATTATCTCAATAAGGCACGCTCTCAATGTGTACTGTGTCAAACTTCTGAATGAGCTTTAATACAAGCTCGTGATACTTTGCCAAAGCTAGGTCCTTCGCACTATAGTCTCCTGCCATTTTTCGGACCATTAGCTGAGAATCGCTGTGGGCCTTTAGGTTTCTTACGCCAATTCTTCTAATAAGGCGTAACCTGCTATGAGGGCTTAATATTCTGCCATATTGTTGGTGATGTTAAACCTGAATTTGATGGCATTCATAACTTCCATACCTTCGGGACCGTGAAGGATTACTCTAGCTCTTTGATGTTCAGAGCCGGAGGCCTCATCGATGAATAGAGTCCACTCATGTTCATCATTCTCGATGTCGGGTTGCTTTCTCCGGCAATGGGTACTTTGGCAATGAAATCCGCCAAAGCTTGAGCTTTTAGAATCATAGGTAATATCATACTCGCCGAGCTCGCTACACCACTTCGAAAGCCTTCCTGAGTGTTCTACCTTCTTCATGATGTCTTGAAGAGGCAGGTTGCTTCGAACAATAATGGGGTGGCCTTCGAAATATGGACGTAGCCTTTTGCTTGCAAGCACAGGGCATAAATAGCCTTTTGTAGTATAGGGTACCTGACCTCCACATCATGTAGGGACTTGCTCACACAATATACTAGCCATTGCTTCACCCCTTTTTCCCTCACAAGGACCAAACTCAGCACTTTTTCAGTGACGGAGAGGTATAGTATGAGGGGTTCCCCTTCCCATGGTTGCCGGAGTGTCGGGAGACGAGTTAGGTAGACCTTAAGCTCTTCCCAGGCCTTTTGGCAGCCTTCATTCCAAGGATGCGCCTCGGTACCATGGTCGCCACCATTTTTTGCTGCCTTAGTGAGGACTTTAAAAAACGGTCGGCAGCAATCTCCATATCTGGAGATGAATCTGCTGAGGGATGTGATTCTCCCTATCAGTCTTTGCACATCCTTCAACGTCGGGGGAGTTCAGAATCTCAATAGGGCCTTCACTTTTTCTGGATTGGCGTCGATACCTCTATCTGACACCATAAATCAAAGGATCTGATGCCCTCTAGCATCCTCGTTTTGTGACATAGTGAAAGCGAGAGGGACTTTTAGCGAGGAAGAGCGCCTGGAAGGGAGGTTTTGTTAGTGTTGTGCCCAAAAGCCAATCATGAGATGATTGTATTTTTGCACATTAAGTCACGATATTTTATTAAGGCATTAATCCAGCAATTATGTTCGTTGTTTTGTTTCTGCATAACGTGATAAACATAATTGTAACCCTAGAATAATTATATTCTTAAATGTCCCTAGTCTAGTATTATTGTGGAACGGGTTGCAATAATACATAATGACTAGCATATGTGGAGACTAATATGAGATATGTAGTCTGCATATGGGTACAAGTTGGAGAACTTGTGTACTGGACCGACCCACCTAGAGAACACTACATGGATCGTTAGATGAGTGTCATAAGTGATTCTCATAGTGATCATGGTATATGTTGTCCTTCGACCTAAGATCATCAAGGTTCCCTACATGTGAGTCACATACTTTGATACTTTCCTTTGTTGCTCGTAACTGAGTGAACTTGAAGGAGGTTATTGGGTATGTCACATATCATATGGAGGGATTTGTATGATCAAGATGGGATTTGTCCCTCCTATGTAACGGGAGTGATATCTTCGGGCCCCTTGATAGAGTATGACTTAGAAAAATGCATAGCCATGCTCGGATGAGTTGATATATGATATCAATGTCATCAGTTTAAGTTGGTCTACTCGGTAATTAAGAAACCAAAGGTTGGGCTATACGAGAGTGACACATTCCATGTCTCGTGCTTAGTCTTGATATCTTGGACAAAGGGACAATGGCATATATCGGGGATGATCATAAAGGTTTAGTCGAATCATCGACAATCTTGTTACTTGGGTAGCAATGATGTGTTGCTAGACACCGCTCATTGCTTATGATCATAAACGTGATTTATGATCATTGCCAACATGGTAAGGGCCTATTGGGTCACACACATAGAGCTATTTGGATCATTAGAGTGCATGGGCTAATAATTTGGGTTTTGGGTTCGTAATAATTTCGTATTAATAATGGGCCAATAGTTGAGCCATTATTAAGCCCAAAATTAAATCCTAATTGGATTAGGGCTTTGAAACCCATTAGCCCTGGAAGTTGAGTCTCACTATAAATACAACTTCTAGTGAGAAATTCACAGGTCTCCTTGCCCTAGCCTCCCAAAAGGACAGCCGCACTCTTTTCTCACAATTCCTTGGAGGACGCAAGCTAGCACTGCGAGCGCAAGAGAAACACATCTGCCGGGATGTGGTGGAAGCGTGGTGATCCCGAGAAGCTCGTGTGGATACCATAGAGATCTTGAACACGTCAACTTTTCAAGTTTTGTGATTCAACTCTATAGTTGAGTGAGAGATCTCAACCGAAAATTAGGTATGAAAATTTTTGAACACCCGGTTTACCCCGTTTCACTTGGATCCTAGAGGGTTTTGGTTAAATTTAGCTGCACTGTTTGGCTTCTGAAACCCAACAGGTTTCCCAGGAGTGTCTTCCTGAAACACTCAGAAAACAGACGTTAGGAGGTCCACGGAGCCTTTTTCTGGGGGGGGGAACCTCCGACGCCAAAGTCAGTGTTCTGGAGGTAGAGGAAAAGTGAAGAATGAAGGGGTTTGCTCTCTAGTGTCCAATCCCTTTACCTAGAGTGGTTACCAAGTATTTATAGAGGGGCAAACAGTAGTTGTCCGCTTGACGTGGCTAGCCCAGATTATGACACGTGTTTGGTTGGATGTGATCCACATCCTCGGGGAGAAGGGGCCATCTAGCCGACCATAGGCCGCCTGGCCAAGAGCCTAGGCCGTGTGAGGATGGCGTGTTAGAGTGTCTCTGCAGGTGGCATGTCAGAACGTGTCTGGAGGCGGCGTGTCGGGGATGTGTTAGACGCTCCTCAATGGCTTCTGCCATACCTCTGAGGTCCCTTTGGCAGAGGAGACCTCTTCGGAGTAGGAGGTTTATCTCCCAAGGTTGCTTCAGTGTCCCAAGAATATCCTCGCCGAGGGTGGTCTTTATCTGGGACGTCCTCTTCTGCCGAGGACGGCTCGGTCGTGTTACCGAGGTTGGCACTGTTGTTCCTAAGGATGAGGAATTACCGAGATTGGATGTGAGAAGGGCTGGACATCCTTTTTTCCCGAAGTTGGTGGCCTCTCTTCTGAGGGTGGTGCTTTACCCGAGGTTGTGGATTTGGAGAGATGATAGGCACTTCGGCCATCACATGCCCCCCCCTGGGAAGTCGAAGCGGAGGCTTCGGCTTTAATCTTTCTGGAAGACACTTTGCCGAAGTCTGAGCCAGCCCACCACTTAATAGAGGTGTTTCATCATCAGAAGGCGTTCTTTCCTAGCCGAGGTATCTTTTCCTAGTTCTCCGGTCACCTCGGGACGCGTATTCTCCTTTATTTTTACTTTTTTCTTCTGCAGGTTAGTGAACCATCACGTCTTGTGACTAGGCGTGTCATTTATGGATGGGTGTGCCTAGATTTTTGTGATGTCAGGGGGGGCGTGCCCTAGGTCTTTGCGCTGGATGACACGTGGCCACTAATGGGTGGCGAGTAATTACATCGGTTATGTTAATTGCGTCTTGTCCCCTTCGAGGAGTAATAATGTGGACGTTGTGTCTTCAAAGGGTAATAATGATGACATTTCGCTTACCCTCTTTGGTCTATAGAAGCACTTCTTGCCTCATTTCTTCACACTCTTCTCTTTTGCTCTAATCTGTTCTAGGGCTCTCTGTTGTCTTTTTTCCTTTTTCGGCGGCGGTTTTAGCGGCGGAGCGATTTCCGGCAACCCCTCACGACGGCGTCCAGGAATCCAGATTTCGGCAAAACCTTCGGTGGGTCTCCTCTTCTTTAGCTATTTCTTTTTTCTGAGGTTGTTTAGGTTTTATTTTTCCGAAGTCCTTCGCCCGTCTTCTTTCATTTTCCCGAGGTCACTTTCCTTCTGTTTTTAAAAGATGTCAAGTCCAACTCCTTTGATGTCCATTCGCCCTCTCCCTGAAAGCTTTCTTCCTCTCGAGTCTCACCGTGCTGTACCACTTCGGAGAAGATAACGAAGTGGATGGCCAAGTTCTACCTTCCTTCTTACCTCGTGCCGAGGCTGCCCTTTCTCGGCTCGTACGATTTTATGGCCCATTCGGGAAAAATAACTGTTTACCAAGCTCAGTTAAAAGCTGGTCTTCGGTATCCTCCCCATCGGATGATATGCGAGTTCTGCAAGTTTCACGAGATTGTCGTGAATTAGCTCCCTCCTAATTCTTATTCTTACTTCAATTCTTTTCTTTGTACGTGCGGAGTTTTTAAGATACAACCTTACTTTCTTTTCTTCATTCAGTATTACAAACTCCACCCGGTCCCGAAGGGTGGCTTTTACTTCTTGCTTCCCCGAGGGTCCGGGAGCAAAAAATTTACTTTCACCTTCGACAATAGGGATAGTTGGCGGAGGTGGCAAAAGAAATTCTTTTTCGTGTCAGTTCCCGAATCTTGGAGCCACGTGCCGACTAGATGGGCTTTAGGGATACTTAAGATTGACGTCGTTAACCCTAAAAAGCTTCTGACCTCGGGGTTGCTTGCTGAGTTTGACGAGTTCGATCGGTGAATTTGGGCGGTGGCAGATTGGGATCCTGAGGCCCCTCCGCCTTCTCTGTACCATTTTCCTTTTAAGTGGGACCTCATGACTGAAGAGGTCCTTCGGGAACTGGGGGTAGTGAACGCGCACAAGTCGGATCCGAACATGCTCATGCCTGTTCTCCCTGGCAAAAAGGCATGGATAGTGATGCTTCTTCGGGCCGAGGTTTCATACGAGGCTTTTGCCAAGAGTAAGTCATCTTCCAGGATTCGCTATTTGTTTTTTCTTTGTACTTACACCGATGTTTTTTCCTTTTGCAGAGATGGGCGATTGTTCTGCTGATTTCTACAAGTCCTTCTTTCCCGAGCGAGCCGAGAAGGGGGAGCAAACGCGTAAGAAAATGGCCGCCAAGAGAAAGAAGATGACTGTCGGTCCGTCTAAGGCTAAAAAAGCCAAGGCAGATACCCTCCCTCCCCCCGAGCACGCTGTTGAAGTGGAGGATAGGTTGCCTACCCATTCTCCTACCCTCGTCGACCCTCCTTCGGACTCTGCCACTCTTAGGGCAGCTCTGAGTCCGATCCTTACTGCGGAGACTTCAGTCGAGCATACGTCAGCTCGAGATCTCAAGGAAAGAAGAAGGAGAAAAGGCAAGAATATCCCCAGCGAGGTCCGGGGAGAGGAAGAGGCTGAGGACGACGTGGCCGAAGTTCCACCAGGTTGGTTCCTTAGCCATTCTTCTACAAATCTTAGTATTTTTCGTATCTATGATTTTTTAGATGAATGGCTAAGGGATGAAGTATTGACGGAACTTCGGCATGATTTTGCAAAGGATGTGGTTCAGGTTCCCTAGTCGGAGGCCCATGCCCGTAGAAAGGCTCTTTAGGATAGGCGTATCCCGAAGGAGAAAGTGCCGAAGGAGCCGTTCTGGACCTTCAAGGAGGACATGAATTTGTTCTCCGAGGATAGCCAGTTAATGGCTCCCCAGATGGCGACGAGTGTGCTAACGAACGCCACCTTCCAGTCGCTCACCGAGGAATGCCCCAATGAGGAGATCCTCGCGCGAGAATGACCGAACACGCCGCCCAGGTAGGTTTTTCTTCTTTTCCTTAGAAAAATTTCCTTCCATTTTTGTCACCTCTTAACCCTTATTCGGGGTTTTCTTTTTTGCAGCTTTTGGCGTATAGTGGGTACTTCCGCTCCTGGGCGGCGAAATAGGCCGAGGTCCATTCTCGGTCCAAAGATTCTCTTAAGAAGGCGAAAGACTTTTACGCCAGATACGTCCTCAAATACGACGAGCTGAACAAGATTGTTCAAGAGGACGTGGTGAATCTTCGGACCGAGCTCAGGGAGAGCAAGAAGGAGCTTCTCCTCGACTTCTCGGCTAAGGTTGAGGATCTCGGCTCAAGATGCACCTCTCTTTCTTCGGAGAATGAGGCCCTTCGGAAGGAGAAAGCAAAAGAAGCTGATAACGTTACGAAGGTGCTTGCATTGAACGCCGAGCTCCAGGCCGAAGTTGAATCGTTGAGGAAGGGGGCCAAGAGCAAGAAGAAGAGGAAGCTGGAGAAGGAGGTTGCTGAACTCACGAGTGACTTAGTAGCGCTAAGTTCCGAGAAGGACTAGTCAGACCAGATGATGAAGGTGTCCTACCAGGATGGCTTTTGTCTGGCGCGACACCATGTCCTCTCTTGGTTCCCCGAGCTCAACCTCTCCTTCCTGTCTGCTCTGGATTTCCCCAAGGAGCCCAGGTGGACATGGTCGAAGCTGGAGTTCCTCAACCTTCCTTCTGCGCCTGTGCCTTCGGACGATCCTGCTCGAAAAGATGCCAAAGTTGAGGAGACACAAGACGCTCCTGCCTAGCCTTAGACTTTTTCCTTCTTCTTTTTGCTCTTGTAACCTTGTAATCTTGCTCTTTAGTAATGAAATTCCTTCAAATTTTGGCTAAGTCTTTGAGCAATAACTTTATTTCCCAGTTATCCTGACCACTTTCGGTTAAAGGACTTCAGAAAATACTTCGCTCGCTCTGTTAGCCATTTTTGAAAAAATGTTCTCTTTCAACGAATTTCCTTAAGCAAAATTTTGGTCCACTTGCAACGAACTGACTTATTGGGAGAATGACCCAATTGATCTTTAGAAGGAATAAGTAAATTTCGCAAGTTTATTGCTTAAGCCTTGTTCGGTGAAAGGTCTTTGGCAGAGGAAAAAAATTTGTACTTAGAAACTTTTTCTAACTCGTACAATTTCTTATCAAGATTCTAAGTATAGAACTTCTTCAAGGCATCCGAATGCCATCTATTTTTCAATTCTCCACCTTCGAAGTCGCCAAGCTTATAGACTCCATTTCGAACTTTGTTAAGGACCAAGTAAGGCCCTTCCCAGTTTGCCCGAAGTACCCCGTGGGAAGGCCTTCGGGGCTCGAATTCAGTCTTTCGGAGAACGAGGTCTCCTTTCCTTATTCCTTTTGGCCTAACATGTAGGTTCGTAGCTGTAGCCACTCTTTACTGAAAGGCTTTCCTTCTGAGTTCGGCCATCTCTCTATGTTCGTCAATCAGGTCGAGCTTAGTTCTCAATCCAAGGTCATTTCCTCCTTCATCGAACACTTGTATTCTGACTGATGGCCATACTACTTCGATAGGGATAATGGCCTTTGTGCCGAAGATGAGCGAAAAAGGTGTCTCCCCCGTGGCCCTTCAAGGTGTTGTCCGATAACTCCACAGTACACTAGGAAGCTCTCCTGGGCACTTTCCCTTTGCTTCCCCCAACCTCTTTTTCAGACCCTCTTTGATGGTTATGTTGGATACCTCTACTTGTCCATTGCTCTGGGGATGAGCTACTGGGGTGAAGTGCATTTTTATTTCGAGGTTGGCAATGAATTCTTAGAATCCCTTGTCTATAAACTGGGAACCATTATCAGCCACTATCACCCTCGATATGCCAAATCTGCATATAACGTTCTTCCAGATGAAATTTTGTACATCCTTTGCCAAAATAGTTGCTAGGGGCTCTGTTTCCACCCATTCAGTGAAGTAATCTACTGCAACTACGTAGAACTTCTCTCCTCTAGGTTCTGTTGGGAGTGGCCCGATGAGATCTATGCCCCACACTGCAAAGGGACAAGGGTAGTCTGCCGAGGTTATTAATTCTGAGGGCAGTCTTAGGATGTTGGCGTGTCTTTGGCAGTTGTCACACTTCTAGACGAACTGCCATGTGTCCTTTCTTAAGGTGGGCCAGAAGTACACTTGGCGGAGTATTACTCCCACCAAGGCGTCAGTTCTAATATGAACTGCAAGCCCCCTCGTGGACTTCTTCGAGAATCATCTCAGCGTCCTTTTCACTGACACACCTTTGTAGCGGAATTGCATACCCTTGCTGGTATAACTCTTCCCCAATTAGGAAATATCGTCCAAAACATCTTCACACTTTTGCCGCTTCGTAAAGATCCACGGGAAGCTCTTCGGTTGCAAGATACTTCTTTATAGGATCTTTCCACCCTTTGGCCGAGGTTGCTATGCTTAGTGTGGATATGCTTGGGTGGCTCAACACCTCGATGAACCTTTTTTATTTGGCCAAGTTGTCTGCTTCGGCATTGTATTGGCGAGGTACATTTTCAATATGTACTGCGTCAAACTCCCGGATGAGCTTTGATACGCACTCATGGTATTTTGCCAAAGTTAGGTCCTTTGCACTATAATCCCCTGCCGTCTGCTGCACCACTAGCTGGGAATTGCTGTGGGCTTTTAGGTTTCTTACACCAATCTTTCTGGCCACACGTAACCCCGCTATGAGAGCTTCATATTCCGCCATATTGTTGGTGACGTTAAACCCAAATTTGATGGATTTCATAACTTCCAAACCTTCGGGGCCACGAATGATTACCTCAGCTCCTTGGTGCTCGGAGCCAGACGCCCCATCTACAAACAGAGTCCATTCTGGCTCCCTTTTGCCGAGGTCTAATTGTTCACCCTTGGCAACAGGTACTTCAGCGATGAAGTCTGCTAGGGCTTGGGCTTTTATTGCTTTCATTAGCTCATAAGTAATATCGTACTCGCCAAGCTCTATGCACCACTTGGAAAGTCTTTGTTACACCCGGAAAGGGCTAAATGACTAAGTCCCGGGTTGAGTGGATGAGTGGCATAAAAAGTTTCCTAATTTGGAAACTTAGCAATTAAATTAAGGAGACATGGAATTAATTAACGAATGGGCATTAATGAGTGTGGACACTCTAGGAATTATGCTTGGCTTAGGCCAAGAGATTTGGTGATGAAAATGAGGGAAATTAAAGTTGAGGGACTCAATTGCTCAAAGGAAAAGTTTATGGGAGGACTCAATTGAACAATTGAAGAAAGGTGGAGGGCCAAATGAGGGATTAGACCATTTTGCATGGCATTTTAAGCCATGGCCGGCCATCCCATGATTTTTTGCTATTTAAAATGGCCATATAAGCCTCCACTCACATTATTTAAATTGTCCATTTGGACTTGACCCTACCATCACCATAAACAAATATTTTGCCCATCATTTTTGACTAGTCTTTGTCTACTACTTTACATTATTTAATTCTCCCCACCATCAGTTGTCCAATCAATGCTTTAATGAGCAATTGACTAAATCTCTCCTTTTCCATTCAAAAATTTGGCCATGCCATATAAATTAAACAAATGGGATGTTTTGATGGAACACCACTTTCTTTTGTCCAAGGATTATTGCATTTGACTAATTCTCCCCTTTTGAAATTCAAATGGCTGGCCACCTTGCATTTGGTTTGCATTTGGTGTTGCATTTGCTAGTAAATGGCCGCCCATCACCACTCCACCTCATTTTCACTCTCATTTCACATCTTTCACTCTCTCTCTAAGCCATACGCTCTCTCTTCTCTCTAAGTTTCGGCCATGAGTGTTCTTCCAAGCTTCACCTTCTTCCTTCACTCTACCATTCAGCCATGACTAGAAACACTCATCCTCACACATGCAAACACATTTTCTTAGTGATTTCGTACTTCTAAACCCATCTAGAGCATGAATCAAGCAAGATGTTCAAGAAATCCCACTTGAAAGTTTCGGCCACATGGAGAAATTAGTGTTCTTGAGCTTTACTCATGAGGTCATGAGCATGCATGGCATTTCTAAGCCATGAGGAGCAAGAAAATCAAGGAGAACATCAAGGAAGAACAAGCTCAAATTTCGGCCAAAGAAAGGTTTTAAGTGAATTCAAGTTTTCTTGGTAGTTTCATGTGTTGAGCTAGATATTACTCTCTAATGTCTCGGCTATGTTGGATTTTTGCAAGGAAAAACTCTTGAAGATTCGGCCATGGAGGATTTTTAGTGTTCTTGAGCTCAACTCAAGAGCTCATGAACATGGATGGTGATTTTAAGCCATAAGAAGCAAAGAAATTGAGGAGAACTCCAAGAAAAAGCAAGCATGGATTTTTGGCCATGAGTGTACATGGCATTTTGAGGCATGAAACCAAGTGTTCTTGGTGCCTGAAGCTTGTATGGCCATTCCAAGCAAGGAAACAAGCAAAAGATGCAAGGAAAAGCAAGAAGTATATTCGGCCAAGTGTGAATTTTGGCATGTATGTGCATTTTTCCAAGTGTTCTTGGTAGTAAAGATGTTCTTGTAAGTGTAAAAGGCCATAACCAAGAGTTGGATGCAAAAGGAGGAGTTTGGTAAGCAAAATCAAGCCATGGAAGATTCGGCCATGATGTGCTTTTGTGAAGTTGTGTACAAAACCATGTGTTCATGGTACCTATGTAAATATGAAGACGAAATAAAGAGAAGTTTGGCCATAAGTGCCATTTTTGGTGGTTGTGTGTGTAATCCATGTGTTCATGGTATCTAGGTGTTCCTAGTAAAAAGTGATGCCAAGATGGTAAAGGAAAGTGATGATAGATTCGGCCATAATGACAAGTTGGTGAAAAATTTGTGTTAGCCAAGTGTTCTTGGCATAAATGAGTCCTTAGAAAACGTATGGGACTAAATTGAGCAAAAGAAAAAAGTAATGGGGCTAATTGGGCCAAGAGTTAAATTTGAAGGCCCAAATTGAAAACCAAGTATTCTTGGTCCAAAAACTCTTAAATGGGCTATTTTGGGCCATAATGGTATTCTTGGAATATGGGCTAAAATCCTGGAAAAGGTTAATATGGGCCCAAATCCTGGAGAAGTTAAATGGGCCAAATCCTGAAAAGATAAAATTGGGCCTAAATGTTAAGTTGGTCCAAGTCCAGAAAAGAAATTAAAAGGCCAAGTGGGCCTGAGGAATTAAAAGGCCGAGTGGGCTTGAAAAGATAAAAAGCCAAGTGGGCCTGAGTTAATTAATAGGCCAAGCGGGCCTGGATTAATAAAAGGCCAAGTGGGCATGAGTTCCAGAGAAGGCCAGTTGGGCCTGAGTTCCAGAACAGGCCAAGTGCGCTTGAGTTCCAGAAAAGGCCAGTTGGGCCTGAGTTCCAGAACAGGCCAAGTGGGCCTGAGTTCCAGAAAAGGCCAAATGGGCCTCAACTCCAGAAAAGTGCAAATTGGGCCTGGATTTCCAGGAAAAGGCCAATGTAGGCCTAAGTTCATAGAAAATTGGGCCTCAGTTCACAGAAAGGCTAAGTGGGCCTTTACTTCCTTAAGTGAGGTTGAGTAAGTTAAACCAAGTATGCTTGGTAAATTATGGTTCTCTTGTTTAATGAAAAGCAATTAAGTAACTTGTTAGTATTTTGGGGTTTATAGGTCCATTAAGGCAAAGAGAGAGTTACAACAACAAACAAAGCAAAGCAAGGCAAAGACAATGAGCAAAAAGGTTACACAAATGTGGTAAGGATTCCTATACTCACTTATTACATTGTATATTTCCATAAATTTCATAGTCAGTATTAGTGCCCCTATGTGATGGTCAAAGAACCAAGTGACCATAGGTGTGCATGACAGGGCTATGTGGTTGTTACTTTTTGTGAGGACTCATGATACTTTCTTAGTTGAATAATTGGGCACATAAGTGCATAATGGATGAAGTAGTGTTGCTTTGGCAACTATGGTTATGGTTTACTCATGAGTAATTAGCAAGCATTTAGGGCTAGGAATTGGGTTTGGCCAACTCAATTCCCAAGCTAAGGAGCGCTCAGTAGGTTATAAAAAATAAATGGCATGCCGGGATTAGTGGCATGGATTATGCTAATGCTTGCGATGCCCACAATGACATGGAACATGATGTTACGAGGACAGTGTTGTGTGTGTTGAGTTGCGTGCTTCTCTGAAATTGTTTGTGCATGCTGACCCATATTATTATTGTTATTGTTATTGTGCTATATCTTGTGTTTTCTTTGTTTTAGTGTTTTCCTTGGCAGGAACATGGATTAATTGCCATTACATTCTTGGCACAAGTTTAGGCTTTGGAAGCCATATGATGACTTTGAAAGTCATGAGATAATTACCTCACTAGGCATTGGATGCCGTCGGGATCCTTACTGAGTTTTATAAACTCACCCGCCCTGATATACATTTTGTAGGAAATGGATTGCTTGAAGGTCAAGCTAGGAGTACGGGAGTACTCATTTAATTTGCTAAAGGGTTGGGTATGTGATTAGTATTGCTCATTATATTCATTTGACTCTAAGTGACTTATGTGGTATAGATTGCTTGGGAATCAAGCTAATGGTTTGGACTTCCTTGTGCAGGCTTATGGAGTTTAGAAGTTGTGGGAACAAGGTCTATTAAGCTGGAATGTGTTCCAGGTTATTATGAGTCAAGGTTTGGGTAGTATGAGAGCGTGGTCTGTAAAACCTGAACCTGGCTAATTAGAGACATATAGCATCCTTGGTACATTTTCCTTTCCAAGTAGGTGATGCTTTATTGTTGCCATTATGATTGTGATTAGCCTTGGATGATTATATGCCATGTTTGCATGGTTTTATGCAGATGGAATGCCATGATGGATATTCATGTTATGTGTACTAGACTTGGCTGATGCTCATGGACATAAAAATGTGTTTTCAAAATTGATAATGAGATAGGCTTCTTGGTTGCCATGCATTGGATTAGTACACTTGATGGACACACATTCTATGCACTTAATGGCTTAAGTGTATGCTTTACTTGTATTACGAGTGTAATTAGTTTAGTATGTGCATCTAAGGAAAGATTTCCAGTGAATCTGGATACGCATGGATATTGTTTTCTAGTTGTTGAGATGGCATCTAAAGACTTGATATGCATGTGAACTGACTAAGTGGTAAAGTCCATAAATGGAACACTAGAATTCCACGTAGGTATTAGCTCATTCCTGAAGAGCACCTTGACAACATATTGAAAGTATTTAAGTAACAAGCTAGTACCAGAATAGATCCTGGGGTCACGCTGTAGGTGCTCATAATATTTAATTAAGCCCTTTCGTTTAAGTAACTTCCGCTGCATTACTCTGATAATCGGGCCCAGGTAGGGCAGGGGCAGTTTGGGGCGTGATAGTACTCCTCAGGTTAATTTGGGAATTCTCCAAGGGTAATAGCCATTTGGCTATACAAATCCAAAGAGAGCATAATATCAAATATAATTAGATACAATAAAGTCAATGTTTATGGGAGTAAACTCTACACTGTTGGTAATCGTTCCACATACGGGTGGCTATCTCGTGTCTCACTTTAACCATTTGGGTTGTTTGAGATACATCAACCTCAACCATTTGTTGTTCAACTCCCAAACCTTCCTCACCTTCAACTATCATCCCTTCCTTTCCGAATTGAGTAAATATTTCATCTACCTTATCTTGTTGTCGGATAAAATTGTGCAATACACAATAGGCAATAGGAATTAACTTATAACATGTAACTCATAAAATCGAAGAAAAAAACCCATCAGCTTTGATTGATAAATAATTTGTAAAGGTACTTTATACAAAACACTCAAATATTCATAGTTCATATAATAAAGCATTACAAGTGACTAGAGTACTTAAAACTAAATTCATGAGCTAATCCTCTAAATCATTTTTCACTCTAAACTCTTCAACCATTCCTTTCGCCTTAAAGGTGATATCTTCACAAACATTCATCTCCAAATGGGATCATGGAAGTGAATAAGCGCCTTGTTATAAGAGTTGGAAGAGACATCTTCTATACTTTCAAGAAGATCCATAACATTTTCAACAGAATATGAGTCAGATTTAGGACAAGTAACAGATTTGTTTTTTGATTGAGTTTTAGCTTCAAGTAGTTTGGCTCTAGCACTCGAGCTCGATGACCACATATCTAAGCATGCCTTAAATTTCTCATATCTTTTTTCTTTTTTAGCACGTCACTTACCCGAAGTATCACTGGCGGCACACTTTCAGCCAACTTGCAGATTACTTTGAGTGTCACAACCCGGCTGTGCCTTGAGGTCTAATGGTTAGACGCGTCTTCCCTTGGGGAGAGTAAATCCGTGCGTTCGGTAGTTCCATTACCAGTGTTGGCCAAAGCGGACAATACGGATTTGCGGACTCTGTTGGCCTGTAATGGGCTCTGCATTAAGGATATTTTTTATTAACTGGGAGCTAAGATCTTCTTCAAGATAGATTTGAGATCTGGATACTTCTAGTTGAGAGTAAACAAAGAGCACATTCCTAAGATTGCATTTAGGATCAGATATGCGCATTATGGGTACACAGTCATGCCATTTGGTTTGACTAATGCCCTAGCTGCTTTCATGGACTTGATGAACAGGGTGTTCAGACCACATCTAGATAAATTTGTGGCTGTGTTCATTGATGACATCCTAGTGTATTCCAAGGATGAAAATGAACATGAACATCATCTAAAGATTGTCCTAAAGACAGTTGGGTTTCAGGAGCCAAACAGCGTAGTGGAATTTAACCGAAACCCTTCAGGATCCAAGTGAAACGGGGTTAACTGGGTGTTCCAAAATTTTCATACCTAATTTCGAATGAGATCTCTCACTCAACTATTGATTCGAATCACAAAACTTGAACAATTTACGTGTTCAAGCTCTCTATGGTATCCACACGAGCCTCTTGGGATCACCACGCTTCCACCGCGTCCCGGCAGATACGTTTCTCTTACGCTCGCAGTGCTAGCTTATGTCCTCCAAGGAATTGCAAGAGAAGAGTGCAGTTGTCCTTTTAGGAGGGTAGGGCAAGGAGACCTGCAAATTTCTCACTAGAAGTGTTAGTGTTGTGCCCAAAAGGCCAATCATGAGATGATTGTATTTTTTTTTGCACATTGAGTCATGATATTTTATTAAGGCATTAATCCAGCAATTATGTTCATTGTTTTGTTTCTGCATAATGTAATAAACATAATTGTAACCCTAGAACAATGATATTCTTAAACGTCCCTGGTCTAGTATTATTGTGGAGCGGGTTACAATAATAGATAACAACTAGCATATGTGGAGACTAATATGAGATATGTAGTCTACATATGGGTACAAGTTGGAGAACTTGTGTACTGGACTGACCCACCATGAGAACACTACATGGATCGTTATATGACTGTCATAAGTGATTCTCATAGTGATCATGGTATATGTAGTTCTTTGACCTAAGATCATCAAGGTTCCCTACATGTGAGTCACATACTTTGATACTTTCCTTTGTTGCTCATAACTGAGTGAACTTGAAGGAGGTCATTGGGTATGTCACATATCATGCGGAGGGATTTGTATGATCAAGATGGGATTTGTCCCTCCTATGTAACGGGAGTGATATCTTTGGGCCCCTTGATAGAGTGAGACTTAGAAAATGCATGGCCATGCTCGGATGAGTTGATATACGATATCAATGTCATCAGTTTAAGTTGGTCTACTCGGTAATCAAGAAACCAAAGATTGGGCTATACGAGAGTGACACATTCCATGTCTCGTGCTTAGTCTTGATATCTTGGACAAAGGGACAATGGCATATATCGGTGATGATCATAAAGGTTTAGTCGAATCATCGACAATCTTGTCACTTGGGTAGCAATGATGTGTTGCTAGACACCGCTCATTGCTTATGATCATAAATGTGATTTATGATCATTGCCAACGTGGTAAGAGCCTATTGGGTCGCACACATAGAGCTATTTGGATCATTAGAGTGCATGGGCTAATAATTTGGGTTTTGGTTTCACAATAATTTCGTATTAATAATGGGCCCAATAGTTGAGCCATTATTAAGCCCAAAATTAAAGCCTAATTGGATTAGGGCTTTGAAACCCATTAGGCCTGGAAGTTGAGTCTCACTATAAATACAACTTTTAGTGAGAAATTCGCAGGTCTCCTTGCCCTAGCCTCCCAAAAGGACAGCCGCACTCTTCTCTTGCAATTCCTTGGAGGACGCAAGCTAGCACTGCGAGCGCAAGAGAAACGCATCTGTCGGGACGTGGTGGAAGCGTGGTGATCCCGAGAGGCTCGTGTGGATACCATAGAGAGCTTGAACACGTCAACTGTTCAGGTTTTGTGATTCAACTCTACAGTTGAGTGAGAGATCTCAACCGAAAATTAGGTATGAAAATTTTTGAACACCCGGTTTACCCCGTTTCACTTGGATCCTGGAGGGTTTCGGTTAAATTCCGCTGCGCTGTTTGGCTCCCGAAACCCAACAGTGGTATCAGAGCTACTGGTGAAACCCTAAATCGGGATTGAGTGTTGAATCGCATGATGTTATGTGTTCGGTTGCTTTTCGGCCATGATTAATTAGATTGATTCATGATGCATGAAACTGGAACTCGTAATGAACATATGACATATATGAAGAAACGACACTAATTGGTTAATGAGATTAACCCGAAATTGAATGGTATGAGATACCTATATGGATTAGGATTCTTGCAATAGTTGCAAAAACCCTAGCTTGGTTCGGATTCGGCCTGTTCGGGCACCGAAAGTAAGGTATTTTTGGTGGCTCGAATAGAGGAGTCTCGGGTGCCTACTTGCTCAAAATAGAAGATTTCGGGCTAAGCAATTGTAAGAAAATTTTTTGCGCAGGGGGGCGCTGCCCCCCACGCCCCCCGCAAGGGCGGCTCCCCTTGACCTCGTCCGCTGACCGGTCAGCGGAACCACCGCCCACTGACCGGCCAGCGGGACCGCCGTATGCGAAGCGCCACATAAATAAAAACTGGTTAATCAACGCACGAAAATTGGCATGCATCTTTGTTGAATGAGATTTGACATGATATGCTGATTGGTGTTTGAAGCATGGTGCATGGTTATAGCCCTTGATTGGTTGTACTTGTAAATACGGCCTGCGAGTCGTGCCTTTTCTTATCACTCTCATTGTACATTCTCTTCTCACCTTACTCCCCTCGAATGTAACTCGAGGTTTCTATTATTGATGTAATGGTGCATTATGGGATCATCCAAGGTGGTATGTCCAATGAGGTGACAACAAAAGGGCAACCAAGAAAGGAAGAAAAGAAGCTTGTGAAGACTCTTTTCTTTTCTTAGGCTTTTATGATATTCTCATTGGCTTGAGAATATCGCATAGTTTGGGCTATAACCATGTCACGTTTACTTTCTTATACGCATGAGATACATGTTTTATATTTGTATGTGATGCATGTATAAGACAACCGGAGATAACAAATTGGTGAGATCAAATGAAAAATCCCTCAAACAAATATTAAGTCATTAAATGTGATGCCTTCCAAATGTTGGCACTCGTCAAGACTTTGATCAACATTAGGTGGGTTTGCCAAAGCAAAGCACCTATGTTCATCTTGGTAAGGGTGATGGGATAATAGTGATATCCAAATTGCTAACTTTGGGTCCGACTTAACTAAGTCATCCTAATAGGATTAGGGACTTAGAGGCATAGAGTTGGGCTTAAGTTCATGAGATGAGCTTGGACAAGTGTTGTTCACCCAACTATCCAAGAGTTGCATAAGATGATGCAATTGGCAAGGAGTTGCCTACCTAAATAGCTGTAACTTGAGAGAAAAGCCAAAGCTGACTCAGGTTGTGGTCAAATATGGATCTTGGCCCACTAGAATACCTTAGCGCCGAGGTGTTCCGAAATAATATCGAGGGTTATTATTTTGAGGAAAATAGTGGGAGTATCGTTTAATAAAAGTCCTTATTAAATGAATTAAAATACATGACTCTTACACTGCATATTTACTGTTGTAGATAACCATGGCACAAAACACATCGACACTTTCGTTGCGATCGATCCTTGAGAAGGAAAAACTGAATGGGACCAACTTTCTCAAATGGTACCGAAACTTGAGGATAGTCCTCAAACAAGAGAGAAAGGCTTATGTCCTAGAGCAGCCCATTCCGAATGAGCCTGCTGCCACTGCTCCAAGAGCTGAAAGGGATGCTCACAAGAGGCATTCTGATGATGCTTTGGATGTTGCATGCCTTCGATGCTTATTACCATGGAATCTGAGCTTCAGAAGCAACATGAGAACATGGGGGCGTTCGATATGATTGAACATCTCAAAATGCTTTTCCAAGAGCAAGCTAGGCATGAGAGGTTTGAGACCTCTAAGGCATTGTTTCAGTGCAAGATGTCTGAGGGAAGTCCCGTGGGTCCTCATGTGCTCAAGATGATTGGGTACATTGAGAATCTTGAGAATTTGGGATTTGCTCTTCAGAAAGAGTTGGCTATTGATGTAGTCTTGCAATCGTTGCCTGAAAGCTACAGTCAGTTCATCATGAACTATAACATGAACGACCTTGACAAGTCCCTCCCTGAATTGCTCAACATGTTGAGAACTGCTGAGCAAAACCTTAAGAAGGCTAAGCCCATTTTGATGGTTCAAAAGGGCAAGGGAAAGGGAAAAGCCAACAAGAAGAAGGATAAAGCTAATGGAAAGTCCAATGCTAATTCTTCTTCAGCTGCACTGAAACCAAAGGGTGGTGTGGCAAAGGAAGGGGAGTGCTTCCATTGTAATTGTAAGCAACCTGGACACTGGAAGCGCAACTGCAAGCTCTATCTTGAAGAACTTGCTAAGGAAAAGGGAAGTAAGACTTCCACTTCAGGTATTTTTGTTATAGAGGCTAACTTTTCTACTTCCTCATCTTGGGTATTGGATACTGGATGTGGATCTCACATTTGTGCAAATGTGCAGGATCTAAGTAGAAGTAGAAGATTGGCCCGAGGTGAAGTGGACCTACGTGTTGGAAATGGAGCAAGGGTTGCTGCCTTAGCCGTAGGGACTTATGTTCTCACTTTACCTAGTGGATTAGTTTTAGAATTAGACAACTGCTACTTTGTGCCTACTATTAGTAGAAATTTGATTTCTGTTTCTTGTTTGGACAAGAAAGGTTTTTCATTTATAATAAAGGACAAATGTTGTTCTATTTATTTGAATGAAATCTTTTATGGTAGTGCTCAACTTAGCAATGGGTTGTATGTTCTAGACCTCGAAGATCCAATCTATAATGTGAATACCAAGAAGGTCAGATTAAATGATTCAAACCCGACCTATCTCTGGCACTGTCGCTTGGGCCATATAAATGAGACCCGCATATCCAAGCTCCATAAGGATGGACTCTTGGACTCATTTGATTTTGAATCATATGAGACATGTGAGTCATGTTTGTTGGGCAAGATGACCAAAGCCCCATTCACAGGGCAAAGTGAAAGGGCTAATGACTTACTAGGACTCATACATAGTGATGTATGTGGCCCTATGTCTACACAAGCTAGAGGAGGTTTCCAATACTTCATTACTTTCACTGATGACTTCAGTAGATATGGCTATGTGTATCTCATGAGACACAAGTCAGAATCCTTTGAAAAGTTCAAAGAATTCAAGAATGAAGTAGAGAATCAACTCGGGAAAAGTATCAAAGTGCTTCGATCAGATCGAGGTGGAGAGTACTTGGATCGAGAATTCCTTGACTATCTGAAGGAGTGTGGTATAGTATCACAACTCACTCCACCAGGTACACCTCAATGGAATGGTGTATCTGAAAGGAGAAATCGAACTCTGTTAGACATGGTTCGCTCTATGATGAGTCAAGCTGACCTTCCAAACTCCTTTTGGGGACATGCTCTAGAGACAGCCGCTTTTACACTAAACCGAGTTCCATCTAAATCGGTTCAAAAGACACCATATGAGATATGGAGTGGGAGGCATCCCAATTTGTCTTTTATGAAGATTTGGGGCTGTGACGCTTATGTGAAACGTCAATCCTCTGACAAACTAGGGCCCAAATCTCAAAAATGCCTTTTTGTTGGGTATCCCAAAGAAACAAAGGGTTACTATTTCTACAATCCTTCTGAGCAAAAAGTGTTTGTTGCTCGAACTGGTGTCTTTTTAGAGAAAGAGTTTATCTCTAAAGAAACTAGTGGGAGGAAAGTAGAACTTGAAGAAATTCAAGAACAACAAGGAGACATCGAACCTGAAATGGAACCTGAACAGACACCACAAGATGTTGTGGTTCAAGAGTCTGTTCCTGTAGCACAGAGCCCACGTAGGTCTGGTAGGATTCGGCGTGAGCCCGAGAGATATGGATTTCTCATGACTCACACTGGTGATGTGATGCTCATGGATCAGGATGAGCCCACAACCTACCAACAAGCTATGTCGGGGCCTGACTCTGAGAAGTGGCTAGTGGCCATGAAATCCGAGACGGAATCCATGTATGAAAACCAAGTATGGACTTTGGTTGACCCACCTGAAGGGGTAAAACCCATAGGGTGCAAATGGGTTTTCAAGAAGAAAACTGACATGGATGGTAATGTGATTACCTTTAAGGGACGATTGGTTGCAAAAGGTTTCAAGCAAATTCATGGTATTGACTATGATGAAACTTTTTCACCAGTTGCTATGCTTAAATCCATCTGAATTTTGTTTGCTATTGCTGCACACTATGATTATGAGATATGGCAAATGGATGTCAAAACTGCATTCCTAAATGGAAAGCTACTTGAGGATGTGTACATGACACAACCTGAGGGTTTTGTCACTCCTGAGAATGCCAATAAAGTGTGCAAGTTGCAAAGGTCCATTTATGGACTGAAGCAAGCTTCTCGAAGTTGGAATCTTCATTTTGATGAAGCAATCAAAGAGTTTGGTTTTATCAAAAATGAAGATGAACCTTGTGTCTACAAGAAGGTTAGTGGGAGCGCTATTGTCTTCTTGGTGTTGTATGTAGATGACATACTACTCATCGGGAATGACATTCCTGAGCTACAGTCTGTGAAGACTTGGCTGGGGAAATGTTTCTCTATGAAGGACTTGGGTGAAGCAGCCTATGTGTTAGGCATCAGGATCTATAGAGATAGATCTAGAAAGCTTCTTGGCCTAAGTCAAAGTACATATATTGACAAGGTGCTAAAGAGGTTTAGCATGCAAGATTCCAAGAAAGGATTCTTGCCCATGTCACATGGTATAACTCTTTCTAGATCTCAGTGTCCGAGTACACCCGAGGAGAGAGAGCGCATGAGTAAGATTCCATATGCTTCAGCAATTGGATCTATCATGTATGCCATGATATGTACTCATCCTGATGTCTCATATGCCTTAAGCATGATGAGTAGGTACCAATCGAACCCCGGTGAGAGTCACTGGACAGCTGTTAAGAACATCCTTAAGTACTTACGAAGGACTAAGGATGCATTCTTGGTCTTTGGAGGTGAAGATGAGCTCATTGTAAGGGGTTACACCGATGCAAGCTTCCAATCCGATAAGGATGATTTTAGATCGCAATCTGGTTATGTGTTTTGTATTGGTGGTGGTGCTGTGAGCTGGAAGAGTTCAAAGCAAGAGACAGTAGCTGACTCTACAACAGAATCTGAGTACATTGCCACCTCTGATGCTGTGAAGGAGGCAGTTTGGATCAAGAAGTTCATCACTGAACTTGGAGTGGTTCCAAGCATTGCCGACCCGATAGAGCTCTATTGTGACAACAATGGAGCAATCGCACAGGCTAAGGAACCTCGATCTCACCAGCGATCCAAACACATACTCCAACGCTATCATCTCATCAGGGAGATCATCGAGAGGGGTGATGTAAGGATATGCAGGACTTCGACAGACAGCAACATTGCTGATCCACTGACAAAGCCCCTTACGCAGCAGAAGCATGATAGCCATTCTAGGTCCATCGGTATTAGATACATGGATGATTGGCTTTTAGTGCAAGTGGGAGATTGTTAGTGTTGTGCCCAAAAGGCCAATCATGAGATGATTGTATTTTTTGCACATTGAGTCATGATATTTTATTAAGGCATTAATCCAGCAATTATGTTTGTTGTTTTTGTTTCTGCGTAACTTAACAAACATAATTGTAACCCTAGAATAATGATATTCTTAAACGTCCCTAGTCTAGTATTATTGTGGAGCGGGTTGCAATAATACATAACGACTAGCATATGTGGAGACTAATATGAGATATGTAGTCTACATATGGGTACAAGTTGGAGAACTTGTGTACTGGACCGACCCACCATGAGAACACTACATGGATCGTTATATGAGTGTCATAAGTGATTCTCATAGTGATCAAGGTATATGTAGTCCTTCGACCTAAGATCATCATGGTTCCCTACATGTGAGTCACATACTTTGACACTTTCCTTTGTTGCTCGTAATTGAGTGAACTTGAAGGAGGTCCTTGGGTATGCCACATATCATGCGGAGGGATTTGTATGATCAAGGTGGCATTTGTCCCTCCTATATAACGGGAGTGATATCTTCGGGCCCTTTGATAGAGTAAGACTTAGAAAAATTCATGGCCATGCTCGGATGAGTTGATATACGATATCAATGTCATCAGTTTAAGTTGGTCTACTCGGTAATCAAGAAACCAAAGATTGGGCTATACGAGAGTGACACATTCCATGTCTAGTGCTTAGTCTTGATATCTTGAACAAAGGGACAATGGCATATATCGGGGATGATCATAAAGGTTTAGTCGAATCATCGACAATCTTGTCACTTGGGTAGCAATGATGTGTTGCTAGACACCGCCCATTGCTTATGATCTTAAATGTGATTTATGATCATTGCCAACGTGGTAAGAGCCTATTGGGTCGCACACATAGAGCTATTTGGATCATTAGAGTGCATGGGCTAATAATTTGGGTTTTGGGTTCACAATAATTTCGTATTAATAATGGGCCCAATAGTTGAGCCATTATTAACCCAAAATTAAAGCCTAGTTGGATTAGGGCTTTGAAACCCATTAGGCCTGGAAGTTGAGTCTCACTATAAATACAACTTCTAGTGAGAAATTCGCAGGTCTCCTTGCCCTAGCCCCCCAAAAGGACAGCCGCACTCTTCTCTTGCAATTCCTTTGAGGACGCAAGCTAGCATTACGAGCGCAAGAGAAACGCATCTACTGAGACATGGTGGAAGCGTGGTGATCCCGAGAGGCTCGTGTGCATACCATAGAGAGCTTGAACACGTCAATTGTTCAAGTTTTGTGATTCGACTCTACAGTTGAGTGAGAGATCTCAACTGAAAATTAGGTATGAAAATTTTCGAACACCCAGTTTAACCTGTTTCACTTGGATCCTGTAGGGTTTCGGTTAAATTCCACTGCACTGTTTGGCTCCCAAAACCCAACAAGAAGTCGTATTTATAGTGAGACTCAACTTCCAGGCCTAATGGGTTTCAAAGCCCTAATCCAATTAGGCTCTAATTTCGGGCTTAATAATGGCTCAACTATTGGGCCCATTATTAATACGAAATTATTGTGAAACCAAAACCCAAATTATTAGCCCATGCACTCTAATGATCCAACTAGCTCTATGTGTGCGACCCAATAGGCTCTTACCACATTGGCAATGATCATAAATCACATTTATGATCATAAGCAACGAGCGGTGTCTAGCAACACATCATTGCTACCCAAGTGACAAGATTGTCGATGATTCGACTAAACCTTTATGATCATCACCAATATATGCCATTGTCCCTTTCTCCAAGATATCAAGACTAAGCATGAGACATGGAATGTTTCACTCGCGTATAGCCCAATCTTTGGTTTTTTGATTACCGAGTAGACCAACTTAAACTGATGACATTGATATCGTATATCAACTCATCCGAGCATGGCCATGCATTTTTCTAAGTCTTACTCTATCAAGGGGCCCAAAGATATCACTCCCGTTACATAGGAGGGACAAATCCCATTTTGATCATACAAATCCCTCTGCATGATATGTGACATATCCCAATGACCTCCTTCAAGTTCACTCAGTTACGAGCAACAATGGAAAGTATCAAAGTATGTGACTCACATGTAGGGAACCTTGATGATCTTAGGTCGAAGGACTACATATACTACGATCACTATGAGAATCACTTATGACAGTCATATAACGATCCATGTAGTGTTCTCATGGTGTGTCAGTCCAGTACACTAGTTCTCCAACTTGTACCCATATGCAGACTACATATCTCATATTAGTCTCCACATATGCTAGTCATTATGTATTATTGCAACCCACTCCACAATAATACTAGACTAGGGATGTTTGAGAATATCGTTATTCTAGGGTTACAATTATGTTTGTTAAGTTACGCGGAAACAAAAACAACAAACATAATTGTTGGATTAATGCCTTAATAAAATATCGTGACTCAATGTGCAAAAATACAATTACCTCATGATTGGCCTTTTGGGTAGAACACTAACAAAGACTCTATTGGAACGTCAGCTTTCTGCCAAATGATCCAAGTGTGAATTCTGGATAAGGGAAGTGTCTTTCCTATGACACATCATAGATGCACAAGGCCTTAAGGCAGACCATAAAGAGGTCAAGGCAGTGCAAGAGTAGGAAAGACCAAGGATTGTGAAGGAAATCAGAAGTTTCCCAGGATTAGCTGGATACTACAGGAGATTTGTATCAGGCTTTTCCATGATTGCCTCAGTTCTTACTCATCTGACCAAGAAGGGTCAAACATTTGAGTGGACTGAAGAATGTGAAAATGATTTCAGGAGAGGAAAAAGGTTCCTTGTATCAATCCTTTGCCTACAAGCAAGGATCACTATACTTTAAGGACCGAATCTATGTGCCTAAAAGACCAAGTTAGTTTCAAGACACATAGGTCCTTATCAAATCTTGGACAGAGTTAGCAAGGTAGCATACAGGTTAGCTCTACCGCCAAGGATGTCAAGTGTTCATAATGGTTTTCACATAAATATGCTTAAGCAGTGTCTATGGGACACGAAGCATGCTATTGTAGTGGAAGACATACAATTGGAACCCAACTTGACATATGAAGAGAAACCTATAGCTATCTTAGCCAAGGATACCAGAAGGTTAAGAAACAAACATATTCCCATGGTACAAGTTCAGTGGTCACACCACTCTGAAAAAGAAGCAACTTGGGAAACTAAAAAAGACCTTATGGAAAGGTATCCTGAAGAATACCCAAAGCTAAAGGTTATTTTGGAGTACCAAAATTTTTAAAGGGGGGAGGATTGTTACGACCTCACAAAATGGGAGAATTACAAGTGTGTCATAATGGCTAAAAACCATTATATTGTGTAATTCTCACCATAGTGATTGAAGTGTGGAGGGTAAAAGGCATGATCAACACCTCTTTCAAAGTGTTCCAAGTTGGTAACTTGGCTCCCAAGAAAATCCTTAAGGATTGCTTGTTTGTGAAGCAACCAATGGACTTTTTTGTAAGATTTTGGAAACTCGGGTACTCAATTGTAAAACTCTCAAGAAAGAGATTTGCAGAGTTATGAGAAGGATATGAATGGTATGAAAGTGCTATCAGAGGACCAAATTGCTCATGGAAGACAACTAAAGACAAAGAAAACACAAAAAGGCATAAAGGACCTAAGTGTCCTAGTGTAAGCCTTATGATGTGTACGTTTTTTACTTAAGTCAAATGGAGCAATTTGGAGTTTTCCCACCATGGAGGAGGCAGCAGAGGCTTGATAATTAGTCAACAATGGTGGGTACATGTGTACCAATGAGCTTAATACAAAGAGACCATAATTAACGAGAAGGAAAATGACATAAAGCTTAATTAAGGCTATTAAGTGTGTTTTGTGCACTAAAGTCTTTATAAGTGGTTATCTTTGTGTTTATCTCCCACATTTGGTCTCTTCCAGTAGAAAAAACGCAGCATCTCCACCCCCACACTTCTTCCATAGCCACCATACCTCCAAGATTAAAATTGAAGGCAAAAGAAAGCAAGAAAGGGCAATTGGAAGCTATGTGGTGCTAAGACTTGGGTGCACCTAGGATCAAGCTCCAATTTCAGCATACACTCAAGGTAAGGGTTCTCTTGCTCTCATGGGTTGTTTTCTGTATTTTCAAACATCCATGGAGCTATGGTTAAGCTTGGAAGAGAGCCATGAGCTTGATGAACCAAGCTTGTTGAGGGGAGTGCACTTATTGAAGGTTTTGTGACCTATTGTCAAGTGCACAAAGATGGCAGTAAAATGAGTCTTTCTAGAGCCCAAAGTTAGTACTAACTACTGTTAAAATTCTCATAAGGCCAATCATTAGCTTGAGGAGGGCTGCCATAGTGATTTATTTAAGTTTATTGCATGTTTTACAGACTAACGTATGGTTATTGTTGTTGCTGCATTTCATGTGTTTGTTTGTTGTGAATGGCTGCTGCATTTGTTTGCTATATCTTGTATATATGCATTGTGTTTTTTGTGTTTTAGTGTGTTTGGATTCAGGTTTTAATGAGGGTCACATTGCCTACTAAATCCAAGTGTTACCCTTACTAAGTTTCTCAATGAAACTTACTCCCCTCAATTCTGTCATTTCAGGTTCAGCAGAAAGATCACCTTCAAAGTAACCTTTGCGGTTAGATTTTTAATCTGAAATTTCAGGTACATGGACTTCCATATGTCTAGTTATGATCTGAAAATTTTGGTGATTTTAGGAGCACATTTGGTAATTTTAATGGTGGTACATACTGTGTTGTGCAGCAGCTGTCCAGCATCCTGTTTCTGGAGTCCATTGCATTTCAGGCACTCCTGTAACTTAGGGTGCATATTTCACTGATTTAAGACCATTTTGTAGTGCATGTATGAATTTACATATATTGCATGCAAAATGGGACAATTATGTGAACATTTGAGTAATGTTTTGGCTATGTAAGTGATGCGGTGCAAAGCTGCCTAAGTGTGAATGATGGGCTGCTTACTTGTAAATTTTTTTTTGGCCACATAAAGTTGTTAAATGCAAGGAAATGGATTTCCTATGTGTAATGGAAATATATGGGGTAGCCTTGGAGTGCTTTCCCCTTGTGAATGAAGTGTTTGCACACCTATGAAATTTTGTATGGGCAAAATGGTCATAGAGTGACCAGAATTTTGACTCTGCACTTAAAGTTCTATATCTCCCTGTGTAGAAGGAATATTTGTATGAAATTTTGACCACACCTAGATAAAATCTAGAGGTTGAACTGGAATTTTTAATTTCTGAATTTTGAGCACAGTAACCAAAGATATGATGTTGCAAAATTGTCTAAATTACTGTTCATTTGGTCAGAATTTTGTAACCAACTTCAAAAATCTATAACTTGGTCCATAGGTGGGCTATTGATGAAAATTAAAATTCCTTGGTTTTCTCTAAGTCTATACTTGATAATGGAGCAAAGCAAACATGGGGGTACATCGCTAAAATGATACAGTTTATTAGTGGAAGTCACAGGTGCAGTGGCTGGTCACTAGAACTTAACAAGATTGCCTAATGTGTGGTAGCCAAGATTAAGACTTGTGCTAGTGTTTTCCTTCTTTGCTGCCATGGTGTGCATGAAATGTGAATATGTGTGTGATGGTTGGACCAATATGCATGTGTTTACATAGTGCCCAAGAGGGCCACTTGGGTATGCACACTAAGGGTAGTGTTCTGATGGCCTACAGAACATTACCAATCCCAGGAGTTTAAATGCATAATTTTGGCACCATAATTGGACTACCCCAGAGTGGGTGATTGTTTAAGTTGGTTACAAAATTTTGACCAAATGAACAGTAACTCAGCCAATTTTGCGATGTCATATCTTTGGCTACAGGGCTCTAAATCCAGAAATTCCAAAGCCCAGTTAACCCTCTTGATGTACTGCAGGTGTGGTCAAAATTTTATATGAAGATTCATTCTACATAGGGAGATATTACACTTTAGGTCCAAAGTTGGGCTATTGATGTAAAATAAAATTCCTTGGTTTGCTCTAAGTCTCTACTTGGTAATGGAGCCAAGAAAACAGGGGGCTATGTGGCTAGAATGATACAGTTTATTAGTGGAAGTTACAGGTGCAGTAGCTGGCCACTAGAACTTAACAAGATTGCCTAATGTGTGGAAGCCAAAACTAAGACTTGTGCTAGTGTTTTCCTTCTTAGCTGCCATGGTGTGCATAAATGTAAATATGTGTGTTATGGTTAGACCAATATGCATGTATATACATAGTGCTCAAGAGGGTCACTTGAGTATGTACACTAGGGGTGTTGTTCTGATGACCTACAAGACACACCAAACCAGGGAATTTAAATACACAGTTTTGGCACCATAACTGGACTACCCCAAAGTGGGTAACATTGAGCTTCTCCACTCAAAAACTCACTCTTAGAGAGACGTGCCACTTCGTATGGGCTAGCATATGTCTGCTAGCTGTCAGAAGTGTGCCCTTGTTTCCCGCATCAATTGACACGTGTCAGCTGGTGAATGGCGAATAGTCGCGTCGGTTACAATAATTGTGTCTCTTCACCTTCGAGGGGTAATTATGGCGATGCTTAGCCTGCCTCATTTGGTCTATATAAACCCTTCCTCCTCAGTTTTTTCATACTTCTGTTCTTTTACTATCTTTTGCTCTCAAATTTTCCTCTTCTCTTTTCCGACGGTGGCACTAGTGGCGGAGCGATTTTCGGTATTACCTGTGTTGTCTTGCGAAGTCCTTTTCTTATTTTGAGCTAGGTGGGCCTTCTTTTCGAAGTTGTTCTTCGATAAAATTTTTTTGACTCCCCCATTCTTTTTCACCTTCCTGAGGTTAGACTTCTTTTTCTTGAACATGCCTACTCTAGTCCCTCCTATGTCTATTCAACCTATCTTCGAGAGTTGGCTTTCCCTTAACTCTCATCCAAGTTGTGCTATTCTGGAGAGAAGTTAGAGAAGTGGATAGCTAAAGTTTTTCTCCCTTCTTACGTTGTTACTAGGGTACCTAGTCCCGGTATGCCTAGTTACATGATTCATTTGGACGAGGTTAGCATCTTTCAGGCCTAGCTGAAGGCCGGACTTCGGTATCCTCCACCGAAGATGATTTGCGAGTTCTGCCAATTCCATGGCATAGCCATGAATCAACTTCCTCCGAACTTGTATTCTTGCTACAATGCCTTCCTCTGCATGTGTGCGGTCTTCAAGATAGAGCCTCACTTCATTTTCTTCATGCAATACTACAAACTCCACCTCATCCCGAAGGGTGGGTTCTACTTCTTACTTCCTCTGGGGTCTGGGAACAGGAAGTACATGTTCACCTTCGGGATGAAAGACAGATGGCGAGGGTGGCAAAAGAAGTTCTTCTTTCTGAAGGTGGATGAGCTATGGAAGCACGTACCAACCATGTGGGCTTGGGGGACTTTGGATATAGACGTAGTTGATCCCCGGAAACTGATAACCGTAGAGTTGGAAGCCCAATTTGAGGAGTTTGACAACCACATTCGGGCTGTCCCGAACCGAGATCCTGAGGTCCCTCTACGCTTCTTATACCCTTTTCCCGTTAGATGGAACCTGATGACCGAAGAGGTACTTCGGGAGCTGGGGGTGATCAAGGAACACGTTACCAACCAAAATATGCCAAAGCCCCCTTTCGACGGGAAGAAGGCGTGGTTGGTAATACTCCTTCGGAACAAACTCACATATTCGGAGCTTGAAAAGAGTAAGTTTCTTTCCAGATTTTTTCATAGATCTCCTTTTGTACTTACACTGATGTTCGTCTTTTTGCATAGATGGGTGACAAGTCTGCTACCTTCTACAAGTCTCTCTTCCTTGGTCAGGCCGAGAAGAGAGAGCAACAGAGAAAGAAGGCAATGGCGAAGAAGAAGAAGGCACTAGGGGGACCATCTTCGGCGCCGAGGTCAAAGAGGACAAAAGAGGACCCCTTTCCCCCACCCCCCGAGGACGAAGTGGGGGTTGTGGACCAAACCCCTACTCGGGTGAACCCACCTTTGGAGCCTGCCATCCGTTCAATTCCCCTAAGTTTCAGTGCCGTGGCATAGACCGTTCGGACCTCGGTTGGGGGGCTTTCGGCCGAAGAGCTCAAGGAGAGCTGGAGGAGGAAAGGGAAGCATGTTCCTTCCAATGTTCATGAGGTCAGAGATTCTGAGGCAGATGTTATCGAGGTTCCACCAGGTTTGTCCTTTAGCCTTTTTTCTATGAGTTTGGGACTATTTTTCATTTTAGACCTTATAGATGAATGGCTAAGGGATAATGTGTTAATGGAACTTCACCATGATTTTACAGAGGAGCAAGTACCTGTCCAATGGTTGGTGGAGCATGCTCGAAAGAAGGCCCTTCAGGACACCAAAATCCTGAAGGACAAGGTGTCGAGGGAGCCTTTCTGGACCTTTATAGAGGACATGAACTTGTTCTTCGAGGATAGCCAGAAAATGGCTCCCTAAATGGCTAAGGGTGTGCTGACAAATGCCACTTTTCAATCCCTCACAGTCGAGTGTCCGGAATAAAGAGGTCCTCACCGTGAGGATGAGTGAACATGCTGCTCAGGTGAACCTTGAACCTCTTGTCCTTTCGCAACATTTTCCTGAGTTTTTTCTTGTTTCCAAGCCTTACTATAAGTTTTTCCTTTTGCAGCTTTTGGCGTACAATAGATACTTCAGAGCTTGGGCAGCAAAACAGTCTTTGGTCCGATCTCGGTGCGAAGAGTCCTTCGCAAGGGCCAAGAAGTTTTGTGCCAGCTCAGTCGTCAAGTACGGCAAGCTCAATAAGATAGCCAAGGAAAAGCTGCCTAAACTTCGGGAGGAATTTCTGAAGAGTCAGGGAGTGCTTATTCAGGACTTTTCCTCAAAGGTGTCGGACCTCAGTGCAAAGGTTATCGCGTTGACAATGAGGCCTGCAAAAAGGCGGAGGAGGAAGACACCGAAAACCATGCAAAGGCTCTTGCGCTTAACGCCAAACTCCAAGCCGAGGTCGATGCCCTGAAGAAGGAAAAGAAGAAGAAGAAGAAGAAGCTGGAGAGGAAGGTCGCAGAACTTAGGAATGAATTGAAAGATTTGCATGTTGAAAAGGCCAAGTTCGACCAGGCGTGTAAGTCCTCCTATCAGGACGGCTTCTGCCTGGCCCACTACCAAGTCCTTTCCAAGTTTCCTGACCTTGACCTTTCTTTCCTAGCGGGCCTGGAGCTCCCCAAAGGGCCAACTTGGGAGTGGTCAAAGTAGAGTACCTCAACCTCCCAACTAATCCGCCTTCGGCACCAAAGGTTACAGCCAAGGAAGGCTGCCCTGAAGGTGAAGTAGCTAGAGATGTTGAGGATACAGTAGATGTCCAGGACCCCGAATAGGCTTCCCTTTTTCTTCCCGTGTATTTCAAGATAAAGTGTTGATGAAAAATTCCTCTTTTCTTGAAAATTTCGCTAAGTACTTGATCGACCTTTGAGCATTGTTTTCCTTCTTCGGCACTCAACCATATTCAAAATGAGGTTTTTAGTACCAAAAGTGGTAAGTACCTTTATCATTGACTGTATTCGGCCAACTACCTTTGCTATACTTAGTTCAGATTGTGTTCGACAAACATACCTTCGGCGCGCTTTGCACTCTTTCCACTTTGAAAGTTTTTCTAAGTTCTTTAGTTGTGCACTTTAGGAGATACCCCCCTTTAGAAACAATGTTTGGACAAAGGAGATATTCACCTTCCGAAGTAACCATCCTTGGTTATACCCCGATGTTACAGAACTGACTTAAAAATTTTGTCTAAGTGTGTACTTAGGCACTTCTAGGGGATGACTACCTTTGGTCATTATCCTTTAGAGGCAGCCATGTTCAGTTGCACATCTTTAGCGTAACTTAATCTCTTTTGGAAGTTAGTTAAGTACACCATTTTCACCAACCATGTTCGGTTGGTATAACTCGATCAAGACTAACCATTTTCGCGAGCACCTCTTCGGCATGACCCCATCGGATGATATCATCGGGCATTTCCTATTTTTTCCTCTGGAGGTGAACGTGTTAGTCAAATATGCCTTCAGCAAAAATGTATAGTTTCTCTCATAGGGATTTTTAGGACAAAATCATTTAGTTTTGACACCATGTTCGGTTAGTCAACTTTGGGGAGAATTGCACAAATTTTCCTTAGAAAAAATTCTAAGTGTAGATTTTTTTCAAAGAATCTGAATACCATGTATTCTTCAATTCTCCACCTTCTGTGTCACTGAGCGTGTAGACGCCTCATCAAACTTCATCGAGGACCAGATAAGGTCCATCCCAATTTGCCTGAAATACTCCATCAGATGGTCTTTGAGCTTCAAATTCAGCTCTTCAGAGGATGAGGTCCCCTTTTTTTATTCCTGTTTGTTTGACATGAAAGTTTTTAGTAATAGCTACTCTTTGTTGAAAAGCTTTTCTTCTGAGTTCGGCCATCTCCCTATGCTCATCAATGAGATCCAATTTGGTCTGTATGCCGAGGTTGTTCCCTTCCTCGTTGAACACCTGTATCCTTAAGGATGGCTGTATGACCTCGACTGGAATAATGGCCTCCGTGCCGAAGACGAGTGAGAAGAGTGTCTCACCCGTGCCCCTTTTGGGAGTCATTCGGTAACTCCACGGCACACTTGGGAGCTCCACTGGCCATTTTCCCTTTGACTCTTTCAACCTCTTCTTCAGACCATCCTTTATTGTTCTATTCGACACTTTACCTTGTGCATTTTAATTCTGAGGTCAGTTATGAATTCTTGGAACCCTTTATCAGTAAATTGGGAACCATTATCGGCTACTATCACCCTTGGTATGCCAAATCTGCATATGATGTTCTTCCAGACAAACCTCTGTATGTCCTTCACTGAGATTGCCACTAATGGCTCTGCCTTGATCAACTTAGTGAAATAATCTACTATGACTACACAAAGCTTCACTCCTCCTAGAGCTGTTGGGAGAGGTCCAATAAGGTCAATACCCCATACGGCGAAGGGCCAAGGGTAGTTGGCCGAACTTATCATTTCTGAGGGTAGTCTTTGGATAGGTGTGTGTTTTTGGCAATTGTTGCACTTCTGGATGAACTGGCTTGTGTCCTTGCTCAAAGTAGGCCAGAAATATCCTTGCTGGAGGAGGACCCCGACAAAGGCATCAGTTCTTATGTACGATCCATAGGCTCCTTCATGGACTTCTTTGAGGATCATTTCAACATCTTTTTCACTGCTACACCTTTGTAATTGAGTTGCATGCCTTTGCCGATACAGCTCCTCCCCAATTAGGAAGTATCTTCTTGAATCCTTTCGCACTTTTGCTGCTTCAAGAGGGTTATCGGGAAGTTCTGAGGTTGAGAGGTATTTTTTGATAGGGTCCTTCCACCCTTGTCCCGAGGTTGTTACGCACATTACTGCTACACTCAGCTGATGCAGTACCTCAATAGACTCTTTTGATTTGGCCAGTGTGTTGGCCTCCATATTATCTCACTGAGGTACATTTTCTATATGCACTGTGTCGAACTCCTGGATGAGCTTCTTGACGAGGTCATGGTACTTTGCCAAGGTTGGGTCCTTTGTGCCATAGTCTCCCGCCATCTGCCGGACTACTAACTGGGAATTCCTGTGGGCCATCAAATTTCTCACACCAACTCTTTTTGCTAGGCGCAAGTGACACGGCCGTCCCTGGTCGTTGCCCAGGACACCAGTGAGAAATTGGTCTCACGGTGGATTACTATTGGTACTCATTGATATGTGCACGGATTAAATCCATGTCACTAGTTGATTATCCTATAATATGCAATATGGATGCTCTTTATGCTTTGATGGGTTATTTAAAACCATAAAATGTTAATATGGCTGCAATTTTTGATATAAAACAAGCAGAGCAGTCAAAGCATACAAATCAACCTTTATATGAGTTAACTACACATAGCAACATGTGTCAGCATTCATACATATAGTAGCTAATGCCCCTACCCAGAAAGCATTCCTCGAGTCCATGAATTTTCATTTCATAACTAAGGAGGCAACTAGAGTACTATGTACACACAAAAAATCCTCTACTGAGATCTTCTCATACTAACTACCACCTTGGATGTGAATCCTAGTGGCGAGCTTTAGAGATCCTTCTCGATCCAACTAGGTCTAGCTATGCCTGACTATGTCCAATGTGCACTAGGCTCTGTAACCAATGAGCAACTTAGTTAGTACTGTGCATGACCAACAAGCATCCAAACAAATAAATAGTAGAATCATCAAAACTCAGGTGTTCTACCTGTGCACCAAAAACTACTACCAGAGTAACCCTCAACGGTTACTCGACCCAACTCCTTCTGTATCTGCACAATAAAACAGTAAGGGTGAGAATCCAAGATTCTCAGTAAGGGGTAACCTCATGTACCAACAGTAAAACTGTGGACAAATATGAAATAACTCATGCATACTCTTTGCTGGCTCTCACAGCGTGAGGGACCTCTCATATATGTAAATATATGGATATGCAAGCTCGGATCCCGAAGGACCACTCCTCACATAATTTTCTTACTTTCTCACGGGGGTTACTCCATGGCTCACAAATCTAGCCCTCAACTTGTGCCTCGTAAGCCTTAGCTTACGCCTAACTTATTATATAACCTTTCCTTAACTTTGTAGTGCAGGGGAATTATGGTGAGGACTATGTAACTAGGTTATTAAACCTCATAACCTCAGTGCATTTGAAGCCTCTCCATATAACCCTGTGATTTCAAACACTGCCAGGTTGCCAAGGGTTCTAAAACTTACACCTCAAGCTCATGACACTTGGTTATATTCGCTTGCAACTTAGTTCCTTGTTTACTCAACAAGTAACCTCAAAACCTTTCAAAAATCAAGGAAACTCCCACTTCTCGACAGACTTCAGGAAGCCTCAAAGTACCCCCGGCATACTTGAGGGCCAAGGTACCCAAAGGAACTCCTTGGGACTCACCTCAATCATCCTAGCAAAATGTGCAAAATTCTGCTTTAAAAATTACCCTCACTTTGATTCAAAAAAACTTTAAATCTGGAACATTTTAGATGTTTCTAAAACCTGGAAGTGATAGTACTCCCTCTTAGCTTCATGTGGAACTTTGAATCACCTCAATCGGACACCCGAGCGAAAAGTTATGCTAAAAACAAAATCGGGTCTCCAATGCTATCTTGGTGACGCGTCGCCACAGTTGTCGACGTTCTATGTTTCTTTTTCCAATTGGCGACGCGGGTACCTCATGGCGACCTGTCGCCAATCTGTGAAACTGCAGAATTGGCACGCATTTTGCTGCTATGACCTTTGGCTACTTACTACACATATCAAACATGCATAAAAAGCCACCAAACTTCACACACACATAGTTCAAGTTGCAAGGAACATAACCAACTATCACAATGCCATTGATGATGCTCTATAACATCATCAAATCTTCCTCAAACCTCATAGTTCACCACAATTCAACCAAAACTCATACTCAATGCTATGGCTAATTTCAATCAATTTCTTACAACAAACTCAAGCCACAAGCATTGTTCAAGCTTAAAAACATGACTCCCTTACCTCAACTCCAAGATACAAGCTAGAATCACTCCTCTTTTCAAGCAACCAAGTGCAAGAAATCCTCACCTAAGTTCCAATCAAAACCAAAGCACCAAACATCACAATCTTCCTCCCTAACCGAAACCCAAGCCTCAAATCACTCAAATAACATAGAATTAACCAAGAACACCATGCTTACCACGTATCAAAAATAGGGGAGTAGAGAAATCATGCTTCCAAGCCTCGAAACCTTGTTTTCTAGCTTGAAACAAGTTCCTCTTGGTTGGTATCCTTGGATGGCAACTATAGGAATCAAGATCACTTGATTTCTAGCTTGAATTGAGAGAGAAATGATTGCTTGAGAGGGGAAAACGTGGTTATGGCAGCCATTAGCCACCTTTCCCTTCTTAAACCCTCACTCAACCCCTTAACCCCTCCAAGTTACAACCCTTAAACACATAAACCCCCATCTTTTAACACATGCTCATTTCTTGATTAATTCTTGTTATTGTTTCAAGTTTGAGTTAAGGTTAAAGGTTAAGTTACAAAACTTAACTTAAAACACTCGGGACCCCGCCCGGTTACTCAGGATGTAAAATTACCATTTTGCCCCTACTCCTCATCTAGTGCTTAAACCTCATTGGAACTTAGTGAATTTTTGTAACTCCTTTATTCTAGCTTTGTAAACTTGAAATTAAAGTTCTAAACTTAGTTTAGAACATTTTACCTCTCTCGGGAGTGCTGACTACTAGGAGGTCCATAACAGCAAGCCTGCTATAAGGGCTTCATATTCGGCAACATTGTTGGTGACATTGAATCTGAACTTGATGGCCTTCATGGCTTCCATACCTTCGGGACAACGAAGGATCATTCTGGCTCCTTGATGTTCAGAACCAGAGGCTCCATCAACAAATAGTGTCCACTCAGGTTCCTTCTTCCTGAGGCCCCTAGAGGTGTCCTCGGATTTTGGGACTTTGGCGATGAAGTCCGCCAGTGCTTGGGCCTTTATTGCTCTTCTTGGCTCGTAAGTGATGTCTTACTCACCAAGCTCAATACACCATTTTGATAATCTTCCCGAGTGATCTACTCTCTTCATGATGTCTCGAAGAGGCAAGTTACTTGGGACAGTAATAGGGTGTCCTTGGAAGTAAGGTTGCAACCTTCTGCTCGCCAATACTAAGGCATAAATAGCCTTCTGTACAAGAGGGTACCTAACTTTGGTGCCATGTAGAGATTTACTTACATAGTATACCAGCTACTGCCTCCTCCTTCTTCCTTTACAAGAATCGAACTCACTGCTTTTTCGCTGACAGCGAGGTAAAGGATGAGAGGTTCTCTTTCCTTCGGCTGTTAGTGTTGAGCCCAAAAGGCCAATCATGAGATGATTGTATTTTTTTTGCACATTGAGTCATGATATTTTATTAAGGCATTAATCCAGCAATTATGTTCGTTGTTTTGTTTCTGCGTAACGTAATAAACATAATTGTAACCGTAGAACAATGATATTCTTAAACGTCCCTGGTCTAGTATTATTGTGGAGCGGGTTACAATAATACATAAGAACTAGAATATGTGGAGACTAATATGAGATATGTAGTCTACATATGGGTACAAGTTGGAGAACTTGTGTACTGGACCGACCCACCATGAGAACACTACATGGATCGTTATATGAGTGTCATAAGTGACTCTCATAGTGATCATGGTATATGTAGTCCTTCGACCTAAGATCATCAAGGTTCATTACATGTGAGTCACATACTTTGATACTTTCCTTTGTTGCTCATAACTGAGTGAACTTGAAGGAGGTCATTGGGTATGCCACATATCATGCGGAAGGATTTGTATGATCAAGATGGGATTTGTCCCTCCTATGTAACGGGAATGATATCTTCGGGCCCCTTGATAGAGTAAGACCTAAAAAAATGCATGGCCATGCTCGGATGAGTTGATATACGATATCAATGTCATCAGTTTAAGTTGGTCTACTCGGTAATCAAGAAACCAAAGATTGGGCTATACGAGAGTGGCACATTCCATGTCTCGTGCTTACTCTTGATATCTTGGACAAAGAGACAATGGCATATATCGGGGGTGATCATAAAGGTTTAGTCGAATCATCGACAATCTTGTCACTTGGGTAGGAATGATGTGTTGCTAGACACCGCTCATTGCTTATGATCATAAATGTGATTTAGATCTTGCCAATGTGGTAAGAGCCTATTGGGTCGCACACATAGAGCTATTTGGATCATTAGAGTGCATGGGCTAATAATTTGGGTTTTGGGTTCACAATAATTTCATATTAGTAATTGGCCCAATAGTTGAGCCATTATTAACCCAAAATTAAAGCCTAATTGGATTAGGGCTTTGAAACCCATTAGGCCTGGAAGTTAAGTCTCACTATAAATACAACTTCTAGTGAGAAATTCGCAGGTCTCCTTGCCCTAGCCTCCCAAAAGGACAGCCGCACTCTTCTCTTGCAATTCTTTTGAGGACGTAAGCTAGCACTGCGAGCGCAAGAGAAACGCATCTTCTGGGATGTGGTGGAAGCATGGTGATCCCGAGAGCCTCATGTGGATACCATAGAGAGCTTGAACACATCAACTGTTCAAGTTTTGTGATTCGACTCTACAGTTGAGTGAGAGATCTCAACCGAAAATTAGGTATGAAAATTTTCAAACACCCGATTTACCCCGTTTCACTTGGATCCTATAGGGTTTCGGTTAAATTCTGCTGCACTGTTTGGCTCCCGAAACCCAACAACGGCAAACGAGTTAGGTTACTTTTTAGCTCATCCCAGGCCTTTTGGAAATCTTTGGTCGAAGGATGTTCCCCTATACTGAAAGTGCTTCATTGTTTGCTGCTTTGGTAAGCACTTTGAAGAACGGTCGGCATCGATCCCCATATCTGGAGATGAATCTACTGAGCGAAGTGATTCTCCCAGTCAGCCTTTGCATGTCCTTGATTGTTGTGGGAGTTCGGGATCCCAGCAGGGCCTTAACCTTATCTGGGTTGGCATCGATTCCTCTTTCTAATACCATGAATCTAAGGAACTGGCCCGCATTTACCCCGAATATGCATTTCTTCAGGTTTAGATGGATTTCGAATTCCCAAAGTTGATGGAATATTTCCTTTAAATCTATGATATGATTACTAGGCAATTTGCTCTTAACTATTATATGGTCAACATATACTTCTATATTCCTCCCAATTTGGGTGTCAAACATTTTGTTCATCAGCCTTTAGTACGTTGCTCCTGCATTCTTAGACCCAAGGGAATTTTGACATAGTAGTAAGTCCCTACTTCAGTGATGAAGGTAGTTTTTTCCTCATCTTTGGAATTCATCCGAATCTAGTGGTACCCACTAAATGCGTCGAGGAAGCTAAGCAGTCCGTATTTGGCGGTGGAGTCTACCAATTGATCTATTGGTGGTGAAGGAAACGAATCCTTAGGACAGGCATCGTTTATGTTTCAAAAGTCGATGCACATTCAGAGTTTATCACTCCATTCTTTCATAGCAATGACAACATTGCTAAGCCACTCAAGGTACTTGACCTCTCTTACTACACCTGCTTCCATTAAACATTGGACTTTGATTTTGACGGATTTGTTCTTATGCGCCGAGAGGCTTCACTTTTTTTGTCGAATGGGCTTCACCTCCGAGCGCACTTTAAGGCTATGTTGGATTATGCGAAGGTCTACCCTGGTATGTCCTTTGGAGAGTAGGGAAATAGATCTTTGTTGATGAACAGAAAAGATACAAGCATTCCCTTGTCACCTTCGGCCAATTATTTCCTCACTCGGGTACTTCGGCCTGGGACAAGTTCTACATCTTTTATTTCTATTTTTTCAAGATCTCTTATTCCTTCCTTTATTTCCTCCTTGCCGAGCATGGCTCCTTCTCCTAAAGTCTATGAATGGACCTTCGTCGAGCTTTATCTTGCCTTGATGAAGACCTTCCTCACTTCAAACTGATCTATGAATCTCTAGGCATCCCCGTCCTTCATTGTGAAGGTGACAGTCAGGTACTTCACATCCAGACGGATGTGGAGATTCCCGTGCATCTGTCTCCCGAGGATGGCATTACATGATGAAGGAACATCCATGACTATGAACCTTGTCATTGTAGAGGCAAAAAGCTCTTCCTTGTTCTGAATCAAAGTTCCTTTCAACATCAGGGGTAGATCAATAAATCCGAGGACAGGAAGTTTGGATGGCCCTACCTCGAAGGTGGGGGAAGTGACAGGTTTGAGGTCACCTTTTGAAATGCCCAAGTTCGGCAACAAATGAGAGAATAGGTCATCAGTGTTAGAGTCGTCGTCTAGGAGTACCCTTTTTACATCCCAACTCCCTATCCTTTCCATGATAAGGAGGGGATCGTCATGGGGGAACTTAACAATAGACCTATCCTTTCAAACCAGCCTATTCGATGGGTTACCGTACTCCATCATGGAGATTTCCCATATCTTTCTCATCCTTTTGGATGAGGGTATTCTCATGGTAACCATCTAGATGACTCCTACAGGGGGTGGTGGATTCTTTCTAGGACTTCGGTTCCAACGTCAGCTGGAATCGTAGTCCTCCTCTTCTTTTTTTTCCTCTTCCTTCCTTCCCTTGGGGGAAGGCATTCACAGGTATCTCCGAAGTTAGCCCTGCTTGATGAGAGACTCAATGTATTTCCTCAACTGGAAACAATCCTTAGTGTCATGCCTATGATCTAGGTAAAACTAGCAGAACTTCTTCATATTTGTCTTGTTCTGCGAGGTCATGGCCTTCGGGCGTTGGATTGTAACCCCCTCCCTTTCCAAGGCCATCAGTATGTTTGTTCTTGTGTTGTTGAAGGGAGTGAAGGTCATCGGCTTCTTGCCTTTTTGCTTTCAAGGTCTCCCTCCAACCTTGGCAAGATGCCAAGGTTGGTGGCTTGGACCTTTAAGCCGAACGTGATCGGATTTTGGCCCCCTCATCCGGAGTTCCTAAGTTGTCATGTGTTGCTCTGCCCTTCGGTAGATCTCACCAAGGGTGTCCAGGGGGTCTTTGAAGAACTCATAGAACAGCTGTGAGTCTATTTGAAGTCCCCTGTTCATTACGAGGATACGGATCATGGGCCGGAAGTCCGGGACACTTAGGGCTTCCCGATTAAACCTATAGACATAGTTGCAGATAGTTTCCCATTCCTCTGCGCTATGTCGAGCATCTGGATGGGCATCTTCGCTGTTGGCCTACTTCTGATGAACTATTTAGTGAACGCCGTGGACAACTCCTGGAAACCTATTATGTCTCCAGGGGCCAAAGAGTTGTACCACACAGTCGCCGGCCCGGAGAGGGTGACCTCAAAACTTTTGCAAACGGTGGCATCATCGGCACCATGCTGCGCCTGTACTTCGTCAGGTGCGCTTGGGGGTCTCTGCATCCATCGTACATCTCTAAACGTGGCACTCAAAAATTGCTCGGCATAGGCACTTCTACCACTACTCGAATGAAGCGTGATTCATCTTCGGTGAAGGTCTCTGACAACTTGGACCAAATGGGCTTCCGAGCAATCTGCTTCTCTACTTTTTCCAGCCTCTCCAAGATCTTCTCCATGAGGGCTGTGGTACCAGCCTCTTCTCGTTGCCTGGTGACCTCCAGCAATGGAGAGTGATGCCTCCTTTTTGGGGAGTAGCTGCACTGACGGGGGGACTGAGACCTCCCGTACGGGGATGGACTTCACCAGCGGGAAATCCTGGGCCCTTTTGAGATTGTGTCTGCGGCAGGACGTGCCCCGGTGGGTACATCTTCTGTTGAAGACTCATCGTGGGAGCCCCTACTTCATGAACTCTGGTGACTAGATTTAGGACTTCTTTCCCGGCGAGCTGCTGGTGAAGAGGTTCTTCGGCCCGAAGGTGGTTCGGTCCAGCTGCTAAGCCATCTTGGCCACAATGGAGGGCTGAAAATCTCTCAAAAAGCCCATCATGACCGTTACAGGATGTTCATCCTCAGGCAAAGAAGTTGCCGGTTGAGTTGTCAGTGCGGATAGGGACCTCGGGAGTCCCTTGTCCTTAGAGCGCTGAGTCTCAACAATGGCAACCTGTGAGTGAGTTCCCATAGATGGTGCCAAATGATGCCCGTCGGCATCCTCTCTATGTGACATAGTGGCCTGAAGTAGGGACTTCCAGTATGAAGGTATCTGAATGAGAGACTTCCTGTGTGAGTGTGGTTGTAAGACTCAATAAAGCAAAGGTTAGAGACTCCCCAAAATGTGTTTCTGGGGGAGGAGCCTTCGACGCCCAAGTCAGTAGGAGTAGGATAAGTAAGGAACAGAGTGAAGAGTGGAGAGTAGAGAGAGTCCCCTGTGTTCTTACCTAGGTCTTGTTAAGTATTTATAGGAAGGCATAGGGAGGAGGTCATTTGACATAGCCTGCTGAGATTATGACACGCGTTCGGCCAAATTCGATCCGTACCATTGCAGATAGGTACCTTCAGCTGGCCCTTGGCAGTTCTAACCAGAGGTGCCGGTGAAGTTTCTGCAACAGAGGTGTCTGTGGCAGGGGTGTGTGCAAGGCCTCTGTGTTAGAGGCTTTTTAACCGTTCTTGTCATATCTTCTCGAGACCCCTTCGATGCATAAGGCTCCTTCGGAATAAAAGGTCCCCTTCAGCCCAATACCACTACTGAGGGCTATCAGGAGAGGTCCTTCGGTAGAGTAGGGCACCTTCGATGGACGCTCTTAATTTCCAAGGATGGGGATATGCTTTCCCGAACTCGGTGGGTTCACCATTCTGAAGGTGCTAGTGCGTACCCTTTCCAAGGTCATGCCTAGCTCACTGAGGGTGGATTTTGGTGAGGTGATCCGGAGATCTTGGAGACCCTGGCCCTTCGGTTATAGGGCGGTGTTCTTTTCTGAGGATGGTAAGGGCCCCTCTTTCCCGAGGTTGGTCACTTATGTTCTCCGAGGGTGGTACTCCTCAAGTTAATTTGGGAATTCTCCAAGGGTAATAGCCTTTTGGCTATACAATTCCAAAGAGAGCATAATATCAAATATAATTAGATACAATAAAGTCAATGTTTATAGGAGCAAACTCTGCACCATTGGTAATCATTCCACATACGGGTGGCTATCCCGTCTCTCACTTTAGCCATTTGGGTTGTTTGAGATACATCAACCTCAACCATTTGTTGTTCAACTCCCAAACCTTCCTCACCTTCAACTATCATCCCTTCCTTTCCGAATTGAGTAAATATTTCATCTGCCTTATCTTGTTGTTGGATAAAATTGTGCAATACATAATATGCAATAGGAATTAACATATAACATGAAACTCATAAAATTGAAGAAAAAAACCCATCATCTTTGATGGATAAATAATTCATTAAGCTACTTAATACAAACTGCTCAAATATTCATAGTTCATCTAATAAAGCATTACAAGCGACTAGAGTACTTAAAACTAAATTCATGAGCTAATCCTCTAAATCATTATTCACTCTAAACTCTTTAACCATTGTTTTCACCTTAAAGGTGATATCTTAACAAACATTCATCTCCAAATGGGATCATGGAAGTGAATAAGCTCCTTGTTATAAGTGTTGGAAGAGACATCTTCTGCACTTTTAAGAAGATCCATCACATTTTCAACAGAATATGAGTCAGATTTAGGATTAGTAACAGATTTATTTTTTGATTGAGTTTTAGCTTCAAGAAGTTTGGCTCTAACATTTAGGCTCGACGACCACATATCTAAGCATGCCTCAAATTTCCCATATCTTGTTTTTTTAGCACGTCACTTACCCGAAGTATCACTGGCAGCACACTTTCAGCCAACTTGCTCACTACTTTGAGCTCCTCGACTAAAAAACTCACTCTCAAGTTCACACTCTTCCTCCTCTGTAAGTGGAACTTAAGTAGATGCATAATGAAGCTTTCCAGTTATGGTGGTGGGGTTGAATATTTGGGAGAGTATGGTGTAATGCTTGCAGCCAAATTTGTGATATATCTTAAAGTTGTTTTGATCTTGTTGCAATAGATAAAAAAAGAACAATAAACAAAATAGTAAGGAGTAAAAGAAAAAATACCTTAAACAATATAATTATTTTTGAATGTATAGTGCAATTTGCTATTATTAGTGTTATGAATGCAGGGCTGCCTATTGCCCAAGTTTTTGCATTCAGTAGTTTCCTAAATATAAACTCAATCAAGTATGTTATTAGTGTTATAACACTTTCCAATACATATGGAATCAATGCCATTTCAATTAATAACAAGCTCTATTCTGTAAAGCAAAAAATGGTTCCAACTAGAACCATTAACTTGGTCCAATGCTACTCATGTTCATGCATCTAATAAAAATCAGTGACTATAATTCATGCATGATTAATTTGTCATATTAGGCGAAATGTACAGTGTTAATCTAGAAGAAAATCAATTCAATTATTTGGCATACCAATCAATCATGCTTCAACCACCACTATCCATTCTTATCCAATCTAGAAGAAAATTAGTTTATTGATTCAACTTTACTCTGTAGCACATTACATTACAGTAGCCATTCAGGCTCCCTTTTCCCATTTGTGGTTTTTTAAATTGTCCAGAAAAAATCTACAGATTTCAATACTTACCCTGATGCTAACCCATGTGCGCTGCCAATGGTATGGTCACATCAAAACTAGGAGAAAACCCAGTACTTTTCCTTATTTAACCCAAAAAGGAATTTCATTTTGATCTTAATCAAAAATAGAATAAAAATGTTAATCAGAAATAGAATAAAAATTTCTCGTATCTTAATCAATAATACAAAAGAATTAATAATGGTTTTTTTTATTTCAAAAAGAATGAGCTAATACAAAAAATGACTACCCATTCATTGATCAATAAATGTTCTTCAGTACTCCACCTTAGATACCAAAAAAGAAACAAATTGAAGTATTTTTTTTATTTTCACATAGAAAATTACTCTTCTATTGTAGGAATAGGTCCAACACATCTCAAACATGTCTTAATCAAGTAGAAATATAATATAAATCTTAATCAAGAAGCAACTGTAAATGCCAACAATTCAGATATGATCAACAACACTCAGCCAAAAATACCTTGAAAAAATGTTGCCATGTTTCCTCCGAAGCATGCACAATATTGGAATCAACATCCCAAGTGACTCCATTGTGTTTTAGCAACTGTATGAACAGACGAGTCTTAATCCAAAGTCGATGATATTTTGCTTTCAACTTGTCACCACCATAACTCAATCCAGTAGCTGCAACCATATCCTTGTTCATGGCTTCCCAATCACTTGGCTTAAGAATGAGTTGGCAACAAAACCAAATGAGAAAAGAAAATTAACAGAATAAGAAAATTCAACTAGGATATAGGCATGTAAGTAATAATTAACCATGTTAAAGAATCTGATTATCTAGCACTATTCTGAAGTTGAATGTTTTGTTCCAAAAACTCTTAATAATTGTTTCCTTGAAGTAAACTAAAATGGGAAAGTTAGGTCATCAGCGCAACTCAATCAGTCCTATTTAGGAATATGAATTTGTGGAATTTTAGGAATTCTGATTAAATTGGCAAATACAACAATATAAAATAGAAAACAAATAGGCTCCTGATGTTTGGGGAAACAGTAGTTCTCTAGTGGAGCAATTAAAGGTGAGAGCAAATCAGAGTAGATCAAAGTTCCAAAAGGAAAGTATATCTTACAAGCATATCTTACTGTTGGATGTAACCAAGCAGGAGTTCCAAAAGCAAATCAAAACAATTACAGGTATTTTAGAAAAATAGTAGTTCTCTAGTAGTGCAATCTAGCATCAGACAAAAACTCAAAACCACAAATGGAGGAGTTAAGAGCTGATTTAAACAAACACGTACACAAAATGAATAGGAAATGAAGAACAAGTAAAAGAAACATAACAAGTCCTAAAATGCAAATTTTCCCCTATGGTCCCTTCATCCTAAAAGTGAATACATAATCAATGGTATATGTCTGGTTTATTATCGCTGTCAAACCAAGCTTCTCAACTACCACCACTGTCAGTGCCGTCAGTGCCAATCATTTTGAGTTGCCCCCGAATCGCGCCCCTTTCGCGATCCATCCGCCTCGTTATCTCCCCACTCGCCACCGCCACCATCGCTCCTGCTCGCCATTTGCCCTCCAATGAGCCGCCCTAGGATGGCTGCCATCCCCGCATCCAAACCCAGATTGCCCTCCACCTCAGCATCGCCGAAAAGAAGAGGATTAAGGACAAACCTAGATCGTGACCCACACACCCGACCCATTCGATCAACAGATCCAGCCAAGCCTTCTTCTCCTATGGGTACAATTGCCGACTAGTCTTGTAACTTTTTATTTCATTCATAGATGCCATTAACTTTCTTTCATTTTACATATCAGTCACTGACAGCAAGCTTTTATGGTTTGTTCTTTTCTTTATCTTCTTTGTTATTGTTGGTTTGGCCTTGCATTAAACTTGGTCATTAAATTGACATACGGGAACAACATTGGATTCTAATTTGGTGTGTTTCTTCTCTTATTTTTTTTAGAATAGTTTAATTTTAATTCTCGTAATGCATCTAATAGTAACATGCACAAATTATGGTTAAGCAACTTTTAAATACTTAGCAAATTTTTTTCGGAATCCATTTTTTGTGCATTTGATAAAGTCCGGAGTTGGATTATTTGTTCGAATTCAATTGGTCTCGTAAGACTCACGGCTTAAAGCAAGATGTTCCTTCCAAATTTTTCGTGATATCGGATTGGTCTGATAAGATTCATGGTTTGGAATTAAATTAATTAAAACAATAAACTAGAATTAAATAAAAATAATTTTTTTTGTCAACGATTAAGCAAAGAAGATAAGGATTAGGAAAAGATAAAAAAGAACCCCCTGGTACCAATTTTCGGGCGCTTTAATAAAGTTATTTTAACGTGACTGACTTACGATCTTAGAATCTCTCGCAGACCATAACATGTATCAAATTAACCTAGGTGAAATCGATTGGTGGCAACTCCTAAAAACACATTACTACAGTCTAAAACTACATCTACAATTGAAGAGGGTATACATATGTGTGTGTGTGTGTGTGTGTGTGTGTGTGAGTATAATTAGTTGCATGCAAAAGTATTAGTTCGATGAGGCCTAATAAAGCTCTAGCTCATTGATATGGATGACTGACAAGTACCACCCTCGGAGGTACATCTGACCAACCTCGGAAGATGGATCCTCACCACCCTCTGCAAGTAGTCACCACCCTCGGCTGTTGACACTACCAGAGGGACATGCCGCACCACCCTCGGTCAAGTGATCTGGCGACCTAGGGAGCCATCTCCCATCCTCGGCAGAATAGAGCATTCCTTGAAGGCCCTCCACCCTACTGAGGAGCCTCCCCCTACGGCCTTCGACAGCAAAAACTAGACCGAAGGAGACCTATCTGCCGAAAGGGTCTTACTTCCCGAAGAGGGCCCATCACCGAAGGAGTTCTCACCCAGATGAGACAAAGACGGTTAGGAGCCTCTGATGCACAGCCTCCCACATGCCCCTGACCTCCAGTTAGAACGGCTGCAGCCAGTTGCAGGCGCCTGTTCCCGAATGTACAGATCAATTCCGGTAGACCACGTGTCGTAATTTGAGACTTGATATAGTAGGAGGCTTTCTCTTCATGACCTCCTATAAATACCTGTGGAGAACCTTGGTAAGGACACAAGAGAGAGAAAACCCTAGCTATCTTCTGCTCTCCGTTACCTCTTTCTTACCTTCATTCTCTAATATACTGAGTTGACCGTCGGAGGCTCCTCCCCCGAAATCACACTTCGGGGAGTCTCTAACCTCTATTTTTCTGAGTATTGCAGCCACCTTCCTACCAGAAGCCCCTCTCCAATGCATCTTCACAACAGAGGTCCCTTTCCTAGACACCTTCATACCGGAAGTCATGCTTGTAGCTGTACCTCGTCACACAATGAGGATGCCACTGGGCATCATTTGGCGCCGTCTGTGGGAAACTACCCTCAGGTAGCCGTCGTTAAAACTCGGTGTTCTAAGGACAAAGGACTCCCGAAGCCCCCGTCCGTGTTGGAAACCCAACCGGCAATCGAACAACCCACCATAGGGACTTCTTTATCGGAGGACGACCGTCCTCTGATGGTCATAATGGGCTTCCTAAGGTATCTCCAGCGTTCCATCATGGCTGAAATGACACAGCAACTCGACGAGTCCTCGACTAAGGACATTCCCCCTAGAGGGCGTCGTGGTGAAGAAACGACAACAAGGGGGCCCAAAACCTCTCACCGGAGAAGCCCATCACCATACAAAAGGTCACCGTCCCCTCGCCAGTGAAGTTATTCCCCGAAGAGGAGACGCCACTCCCCGTTACCAGAAACTCCCAGGCAACGAGAAGAGGCCAGTACTACTGCCTTCATGGAGGAGATCCTCAAGAGGCTGGAAAAGGTAAAAAGGCAGGTGTCCCAGAAGCCTATTTGGTCAAGGCTGTCGGAGACCTTCACTGGAGAGGAGTCCCCGTTCATCCAAGCAGTAGTTGAGGCACCCATGACCAATGACTTCCGGGTACCTCGTTTAGAGACGTATGATGGGCGTAGTGACCCCCAAGCTCACCTGACCAAGTATAGGCGTAGCATGGTGCAACATAGTGCCGATGATGCCACGCTTTGCAAATGTTTTGAGCTCACCCTCTCCGGACCGGCGACGGTGTAGTATAACTCGTTGGCCCCCATAACCATCATGGGTTTTCAAGAGTTGTCCACCGCGTTTACATAACAATTCATCGACAGCAGACCAATGGTGAAGATGCTGATTCAGATGTTTGACATAGAGCAAAGGAATAGAGAGACCATTCACGACTATGTCGAAAGGTTTAACCGAAAGGCCCTGAGTGTGCCGGATTTTCGTCCTGAAATACGCATCCTAGCCATGATATGAGGACTTCTGCGAGACTCACAACTCTTTTATGAGTTCTCAAAAGACCCCCCGGACACCCTCGGCAAGTTCTACCGAAAGGGCCGAACAGCGCATGACTGGTGAAGAGCTAAGTATGGGAGGTCCAAAGCCCGACCACACTCACCCCGAAGGGCCAAACCAGCAACCTTGCTAACCAACAACCTTGCTAACCAACGGAGGTCGGGGGTCGACTTCGGAAGCAGAAACGGAAGAAGCCAGTGACCTCCACTCCCTTGAACACCTTGAGAATGAACATCCTAATGGCTTTAGAGAGGCAAGGGAGCCAAATTCAGCGACCGAAGGTCATGACTTTGGAAAACAAGAAGAATAAGAAGAAATTCTGCCAATTCCATCGGGATCACGGTCATGACACTAAGGATTGCTTCTAACTTAGGAAATACATCAAGTCCCTGATCAAGTCGGGCCAACTTCACCGGTACCTACGGATGCCCTCTCCTAGGGGAAGAGGGAGAAGAAAAGAAAGGAAGATGAGGACTACGATTCCGACCGATGTTGGAACCGAACTCCCAAGAAGAATCTGTTAGTGTTGTGCCCAAAAGCCAATCATGAGATGATTGTATTTTTTGCACATTGAGTCATGATATTTTATTAAGGCATTAATCCAGCAATTATTTTTTTTGTTCTGTTTCTGCGTAACATAATAAACATAACTGTAACCCTAGAATAATGATATTTTCAAATGTCCTTGGTCTGGTATTACTGTGGAGTGGGGTGCAGTAGTACATAATGACTAGCATTTGTGGAGACTAATATGAGATATGTAGTCTACATATGGGTACAAGTTGGAGAACTTGTGTACCGGATCGACCCACCATGAGAACACTGTTGGGTTTCAGGAGCCAAACAGTACAGCGGAATTTAACCGACACCCTCCAGGATCCAAGTGAAACGGGGTAAACCGGGTGTTCGAAAATTTTCATACCTAATTTTCGGTTGAGATCTCTCACTCAACTGTAGAGTCGAATCACAAAACCTGAACAGTTGACGTGTTCAAGCTCTCTATGGTATCCACACGAGCCTCTCAGGATCACCATGCTTCTACCACGTCCCGGCAGATGCGTTTTTCTTGCGCTCGCAGTGCTAGCTTGCGTCCTCCAAGGAATTGCAAGAGAAGAGTGCGATTGTCCTTTTCTGAGGCTAGGGCAAGGAGACCTGC
>SMDT01000774.1:0-137002 GCA_005392925.1 Aquilaria sinensis | reverse complement strand
GCAGGACAATTAATATATACTTTAGATTAGAATTACACACGCCAGTGTCAAACATTAAGTGAAGGAAACTTTCATTCCTAAAGTTTTTCAAGTTTAAACCTAGCCGTCTGGCCTCCTCTTCTCCAACTCATTCTCTTTTGCTATCTCCTCCATCCTTTTTTGTTGTTTTTTGGCCAAATTCGGACTTCAATCTAAATCTAGCTAGTCCTCTTCCAATGTTTTTATTGCTTGACTGACATTATTCAATATTATTTATCATATTTTATAGTTGATGTAATATCTTTCAAATCATAGTGTTCAAGAGTGAATTCAAGACTCATACAGGGTAGATCTTCAACTGAAAGCAGACAACAATAGATTTAGGTTTTCTATTAAGTTCACTATTATCTCGGATCTATTGTGGTGCCTCGACGCTTGACAATAGATATGTACGCATTACATAGCATAAAGCCAGTATTTATTTTTTAGGTTTTATAGGATTTTTTTTATTTTATAGATAGTCATATTCTGACCTCTAATACCTTGTTAGTTCTAGAGCTACTTAGTTATTGTTGGCTCAGTCTAGGTCTTATTTCAGTTATTTTTAAATTATGAACTCTAGATTTATTCTGACTTACTTAAAATGTTTAGTATGATCAGATTTTTTTCCCTTCGTTCGGTGTTTCAAGGATGAGTACGTTCTCTGTGGCCAATTTTATATTCTTGTTATCCCGTAGAGTCTTATGCCGTCATTGGTTTGTAAGATTCTATTTGACTTACTTTTTATTTAAATGAAGTATTTTTATTAAAAAAATATTAAATAGTAAAAAAAATAGTTGATAATTTTAGATTACTAAATTTTGCAATAATAAATGTAATTTCACTTAATTAATACTGAAGTGTATGCGTAACTAACCAAAACCATAAGACAAACATGGTTCACGGTACAAATCGGGACAAATTAAACAGATATGATCTATAAAAAAAAAAAACAAAAGAAAGCAGATAAGGTAGGGCAGATGGGGTGGCAAGTGCAATTGGGCAATGGCTTGATCGGTAGAAGACAAGTGTTTATTTATTTCACTTTATAATATATGGCCAAAGGAATCAAAATTGGAAGTCAGTACAAGTGTACCGCTTATTTATTCGATCCACTAAAATGTTACGCTCATTTTTTGTGGGATGAAAATGACTGCATGAATCTCATTAATGTTTAGGTATAGGGTTAAATGCCGTGATATACCGTATATTATATATTATTGTATTTTACGGTATTTTACATACCATTCAATTTTTGTGTATATTTTATCTAAAAATCTTAGTATATCGCAAATATTATGAGTTACGTATCGCAGTATTTTATCTTTTGTAGATGCATGTGAAATATTTTTTGGTCATTTTACATCAAAATATCATAAATATATAAAATATTAAAATATAATTAATACACATATCATAAAGTAAATATTTACTTTTATTCTTTAGCTTATGTTTCTTAGTTAATATAAAAATTTAATGGCTACATTGAGCCATTTAATAACTCAATGTGGTATTATAAAATATATTGTTATTATTAAAGTATTATTATTTTCTCTTATATCAATAAATTAGTTTCTTTCTGAGTATTATTTATTTTCTTCTATATATATAACATTTTTTTAATGTTTTTTGTATTAAAAAAATATTACTATTATATATATTTTATTTATGTTTGTAAAATTATGTTGAGAAAAATTAGAATACATATAAAATGTGTAAAAAAAATTATTGAATTTATGTCATTTTAAAATAATATTAAAATTTTTTTTTTTTGCAAATACAGTAATGATATGTAGTGCGGTATACTATACTGTATACCTTAAAAATTTGGAATGCAGTATATCTAACGATAACTGTATTTAACACCTTATGTCTATGAATGTAAATATGTAGAAAGTTTGGTGAATCGTAAAAAAAGGGTTTGATGGGAGTTTGTTTATGCTGTGTTTACTTAACCATATGAATGAATATGAATAAATTTAATGTTTTTTTATTTAAATGAAAAAAATAAATAAGTTTAATTATGTTCATGAACATGTTTGGTTAATCTTCAGTTATATTTGTTTATTATATTTGTTTATTTTCTTATTTAGTTATTTTTGTTTATTTATTTGTTTGTTACTTTGTTTGTTTGTTTTTTACTTACATACACACTTCTTATTTATCGTTACCCAAAATGTTTATTTTTTAAGTTGGATAAGGATTTTCCTTTACAAATACTTATTATATGTTCATTAGTACTTGTTCTTTTATTTATTTATTTATTTTATTTTTTTTGAACGACAATAAAATTTATTAATAAAAAGAAGAGTACAAGAAGACCAAAATCTTACAAACCAAAATTTTCTATGTGCCCAAAATCCCTCACCTCCACTTCTTAAACCTCACTTCCAATCCCTTGAAAATCCCCGAACCCCACTTCTCCACTTGTTCTTTTATTAATGCTACTTGATATTTTATCAATATGTTGTGGATGTTTATATATTTATTTATTCTTTCATTTGTTCTTCATTTATTTATATTTGATATTTGATTTTCTATGTTGTTCATGAACAGCCTTATTTATATATTTATATTTTTAATAGACAAGTGTTAAAGAACATTAAATGAACCGACAAAAACATTTTCAATTTATGAATTAGCGAATAAGAACAGGAAAATAACATTTACTTAATTAGTGTTGTTATTTAAATTCATGTCAAATAATAATTAAACAAACGAACATGAACATAGTCGCCTCATGTTCATATTTGTTTTACAGCTCTATTAATGGGAGTTTCGGCACCACAATCAACAATATATATCTTTGAAATGATGAAACCATAATAAAGTTTTTAATTGGCGCCTTGAGATATATAATCGGGAAACGCCAAATACTTCCGTTCACATTGTACTTGGAAAATAAAATACATCTTGATTCGATTTTGATTTAAAAAAAACTGAGTGAAAATATTTAAATGTATGTATGATAATTGTTTACTAGTAATGTAAATTATTTAAAATTTACACTTCAAAAAATTCCAAAAAGTTGATTTCAATCATTTTTGTAAAAATCAATATTTTTATTAATTTTTATTAGCTGGGAATGAAAGAATGAGCTACCCCTCCATTGTAAAAATAATAAACCATATTTTTTTTGGACTATCCCAAAAATTTTGAAGTAATTTTGAGTAAATTTTTAGCATTTAGTTTGTCTTTTTTTTTTTTTTTGCGCGGTCTTTATTTTATTTATTTACAAAGCTAAAAGGAGAGAAGTAATTTCGATATAGTAATAGACTTGGAAAATTCAAAGTCTACTGCAAATAATTGATTGGAATTCCGTAGATGAGCTAACTTGTTTACCATATTCATTTGATTGATGTATTACACTACTAAAATTTTGATATTTATCAAGAGTCGTTTCCAATGGTCACGCATTGGAAAATTTAAAATTACCAGCGGGTAACCATTGAAAGCAGCTTATTGGTAAATCAACCATTGAAATCATATTACTAATCGTCAAAATTTGAACCATTGGTATTTCCTACACAAACATGTTAGTAATTTGATCATAGACCAAACCTGTGTACTAACGGGTGAAGTTTTTTCCAATGTAAAATCGTTGGTAAATACCAATAGTTTAGATCATTAGTAAAATATCAACGGTTCAACTTGTTAGTATTTACTAATGAGTTAGGCTATTGGTAATCTATTAATGGTCCAACCTTTTAGTATTTATCAATGGTCTAAACCATTGATAAGTTACCAACGGTCTTGTAAATATTCCAAAAATAAATTATAACAATTTTCAATGTGAAGATGTTGGAAACTGACATTTAAAAAATATATATAAATAAAATAATTTATTAAAAAATGTTACAAGAATTTGAAACAACTTTATAACAATTGGGTTGCATAAAATTACAAATAATAAAAAATTACAAAATAACTAAATTACAAGAAAAATAAAAATAAAAATGAAATAATAAAAAATAAAAAATCAGAAAATTCAAACACTAAACCCGATCCAAAAACACAAAATCACACCATTACCCACAAAAATCTAATCCAAAAAATCACACCATTACCAACAAAAATCCTAGAAATCCCCAAAATCCAAATATTATATTACAGAATCACAAAATCAATCAACAAAAATCACAAAATCAAATCACAAAAACCAACTCTTAACAACCATATTAAAATAAGATAAAAAAAGATCAAAATCAAATACGCAAGGCAGATCAAGTAAATTGATGTGAGGAATAGCGGTGAACAATGATTGAGGAAAGCGATGGCAAAGAATGATGACCTATGGTGATGAATCACGAGGTCGAGGCAATGACAGCAAAGGAGGCAGAACTGCAAAGAGGCTAAACGGTCGAGGTGGTGAAATTGAGGAACAACAAAGTGGGGAAATGGTGAACAACAAACAATAGAGGCAAGGTGAGGCAAATGTTGAACGATGAAGGTAAGGCGAGGCGAATGATGGACGACGGAGGTGAGGTGAATGGCCAGATGAAAGAGGAGGAATGGTGAAGAAGGGTGGATGGAAGGAGAATGACAAGGGTTTAAAGATGAGAGCAAAGAAGGAGAAGAAAAATGAGAGGTGGCATCGAGGAAAATGAAAGGTGGGAGATGTGGTTAGGGATTTTATATGGGTTAGGTTAGGGTTTTATGGGTTTTATGGGTTTTTATAGGCTTTTAACATAAGATATAGGTGACAAACCTTACTTTAGTCCTATATCTTCCATTATTGTTTCAAAATAGTCCCCACTTTTCACTTTGTAATGGCTTAGGTGGTACCAACGGTTATTTGTGTTGGTAATTATCAACAGTTCAACCCATTGAAAATTTACCAACAGCTTAACCATTGGTAACTATCAGCACTACAAGGAAGATAGGATTTAGTGACCGAAACTAGCGATTAAACTTTAGTTGCTAAACATATCAGTCGCTAGTCAATTGCTAGCTAGTTGCTAGTTGTGGGCCATAGTTAGACTAGTGACTGATTAGTGAGTGAAATATTTAGTCGCTATTAAAATTTCAGTCACTAATTAATCACATATTTTTAAATATTTTTCACCATTAGTCGCTATTCAATCGCTAATTTCCCTTCAGTCATTGGTTATGATTAAAAACTTCCACTCGACCTCCCCTTCCCCATTTCTCCTTCTTCTTCCTCCATTTCCTTTCTCTGCTTCTATTGACGTCTCCAACACATCTCTCCAACAGTTGAAGGCTTTCAATGCAAAGTCACCGTGTGTAAAGATCACTATTGAGGTAATATGTAATTGAATTGAAGCTTATGTTTTAACTAGTAGTTTTTGTGTTTATATTGTGGCGGAACAAGATCCTAGGGCCCTGAATTTACTACCACTAGTAGACTTTTAGGGAACTATGATCCCACTTGATTACAATTGGCTAGTCATTAATTGTGAAACATCTTAAACCATCACATGTGACTAGTTTCTTAACATACCCTATATAGAAAATATGCATGCATCATCTTGGCTATGCAATAACAATAAATTAAAACTATAGAGAAAACTGTGGCACGCCAGTTTATAAAACATAAGTGAAAACAAGCCAAGACATTAAAACTTTAGTTACTTTAACTTTAAGTAACAACTATATGCAAACATCTTAATCTCATATGCACCTAAATGTAACCCTAATGTTATATACACCAATGGACACGAGTAGAGGCAATTTCTTTGTATGAACATACCATACATATAGAAGAAACAACATATATCTGCTAAAATCCATCCTTAGCTCTTCACCAAAGCAAGCTAGCTTCAAGTGATGAACAACATTTTCCATGTACTCACTTAGCCTCAAACTATAAGGTAAATGCTTTGGTCAGTACTAGCTTATGCTATAAGTAACTTAGAAACATAAGGTTTCCTGCTTAGGGAGTACCTTTAAACCAATAAAACTTAGCCTTAACAGTTGGCCCTTACCAACTGTTAAGCCTGGCTAACCCACTTAACACCTGTATAACACTTAAGGGGTGAGTACTCAATAGTACTCAGTAAGGGATTTAGTACTTACCAGGGGAAAACAAATGCAAGCATGCAAAGCACAACAAGTGTGTGTGTTGTGTGTGTGTGTGTGTATGTATAACATACAAAACAAACAAGCAATCAACAACACAAATAGAAACAAGAATAAGAACAACAAACAATGCAAATAATGGATGGGTGGATGGATGAATGAGTGAAACATACATATACAAATGCACTTAGGACTTTTTTACACCCTTAGGTGCTAGACTTACCATGAGCTCTTACGGCTGGAGTACTTGGATACTAGCCCTTGTATCCTATGTTGGCACTTAACCAACCCCATTAAGTCTTCTTATAGGCACCTTAAAGCAAGTCGTCACTTGCTCAACCCTTTGTCCACTTCTGACGAGTTAATTAGAATAAGTCAACGCTTACTCCTTCCTCACCCATCTTTTCCCTTAACTTATCGTGCAGGGTAGCTGCTTTATGTGGTTCAACTTACCAAGCTCTTCAAGCCTATCTTAGGGCTCCTTAGTGGATTACTTACCAAACCAGAAGGTTTGGTTGGGATTCTCTTGGGTTTCCTTGTTATTACCCAAAGGACTTTGACCTTCCACTTGGGCCAACTAAAAATCTGAAACTCAACTTAATCCCATTAGTGCTCCATTAACAACTTAAGCACTTTAACCACCTTAGCCATCATTCCTTACCCTACCTTAATGACACCATTTAGCTACCACTCAAAAAATGCATAATTCTTAACTTAGGAATGAGTTATTGACCAAACCAAGGCTATGGAACATCTTAAATTGGCATTGGGATAATAACTGAAAGATTGAGACATTTTTATGATGCCCTGAGCTTAAGAGACATGTGCCTTGGTGACGCCATCGGTGACACGTCACCAATGGCATCAATTTTCGGGTTCTCTAGAAAATCACCAGTGACGCGTTTCCAATGCTCTACAGCATTGTGTTGTAGTGTGTGAACTTTTACCAAACTTGCTCAAACTTTCAATCCTCAAAGCCAATTTCCATGGGTCTTATTTCTACTTTATTTCCACATACAATGATAAATTTTTATGTATTATATGAGTTGAATTAACTTAAATTCCTTACCTTAAATAATCTTTAAAGCAAGAACAAGTAACAAGCACACTTGAGCTCCAATGGAGGTTTTTTAAGTTCCAAGCTTTAATTCAACCAAATTGGACACCAAAAGCATGAAATTAACACCATTTCTAACCATTTAACAGGTTTAGAACTAATACACAAAGGATCAAAGACACTTACCTTTGGGTTGGAACCAAAAACTTGTAAAAACAATTCTAAATGCACCAAATCCACAAAAAATAAGCTAAGGGCTTGTTGGGATGGCTTTAGGATGTTCAAATTTCATAGAAATTTGGGTGATTTGGGAGGTTTGATGAGAAAGAGATATGAAGGGAGGAGAGCTATGAAAATGGTGGATGAGGGAGATGATTAATAGTTCCATCCCCTCCATTTATATAGCCAACCTCTCTAACTTAGCTCAATTCTCCTCAACTTGTTACTTTGGCCCCTCAAACTTAGCTTTGATTCATTTAAGTCACTTAAACTTTTCCCACACCATCACCCCTTAGTCCCTTTGAAAGGTTTTCCTCATCCACATACTTTGCACTTAAGCCACTTAAGCCATTATAAGACTTAACAGCTCAATCCCTCACTTAGTGCATTTTTCACCCTTAATTTTCACTTTTGGTTCAAATAGCTAGAAACAATTATTGTCTTAACTTATTCATCTCAACACACTTGTATGAACCTAATTTCATAGAAATTATGGTTATGCCACTGACTTGGGTCCAAAATACCATTTTTCCCCTTTCACCCTTTAGGTGCCAATTAAATTTTGAAACTCAACTTAACCTTACTTAGCTTGTTTTCCTTACTTAATAAAACTTATTTGAGGGAAATACTTCGCATTTACTTACCTCAGTATTCAAAGTAGATGAAACACTAGGAGAGCCTTCACATTCTTCACTCATTCAAAAATTTGGTCCTCCAAATTTTAATTCTTAATCGAGCACAACACTTAGATGATAATCCTCTTACATCTTGCTCAGTTTTCTTACTCATGGTCTTTTCTTTACTATGGTTACCTATAGCCCTTATCCATAAGCTTAATTCATGTTCTTAGCTCATTGACTTGACGGTTAAGAAACTTCTTAAGGTACTCCTTAGGATACTTTTCCTCGGAAGCATTACTTATGGGGTGGACACCTTACCTTGGTTCACAAGACATGTCCTCATACTCCTGATTTTCACTTAAGCATATGTAACTTGGAGCTAGCTTGTTCCATTTTGGCTATTCTCCACATTAGGGTACCTCTGGGAGTACTTAGTCTCCTACTTTAAGTCTTTACTCTTGGTGAGACTTACCACAATCTTAAACTTTACTTAGGCTTTCAAGCCCTACTTAGGTGTTTCTTAGTTACCACCACTTTGTGCTCTTGGCACAATTCAACTTGGCAACACTTGCACCCATCTTAAGCATTCAAGCTACCTTGGGTACATCACCCTTTTATTGCAACTTAGTGCGCCTTAGTACTTAGGACACATTCTTTGACCTAGCAACTTTTACATCTAACTTAGGACTTAAGCCAATTCTTAAGTGCATCTTTAATCTTGTTGCCCTTAATGCCATGGGCACTAAGTTTTCATGATATCTCACCCTTGGCATCGTTACCCTTTGGTGCATTAAGTGCGCTACCCTTTTATGGTGACTTACCCTTAAAGTTTTTAGGTAGCTATTCACACTTACAACCTTAAGGTTCCTTAGCCACTTTAGGCACTCATAAGCTTGAGACCCTTGCTATGGTGTATGCACCTTACTACACATAGACTTTGCATTCTTTCAGTTGTCGTTGGGTGTACCACAGACTCCCCCATTTTCCAACACTTAACTCTTCTAGGTAATCACTTAACATGCTGGGGTCCTTAACTACTTTTAGTCATTTAGCCATTTTTTGGCCCTTAATTCTTAAGTTAGCCTTAGCATGCTCTTTCACTCTTTATTATGTAAGAGTCATTTTTTAATCAACTTGGCCCTCTTTGGTGGGGAAGTATTGTAGGCCATTATCTCCTTTTCTTAAGTCTTTTCAGATTACTAAAGACCAATCCTTAGCCCCATCGATCAACTTTATTAGGTGCTTTAAATACCCGACACTACTCAACATGCCACTATCGTGACCTTTAGGCCTTAGCTTGATTACTTGGCTACCTTAGGTGTATACTTGGCTTTGAGTTCTATTTGGCTCCATGGCCCTTATTAACTTTTGTTAGGAAGCCTTTAGGACTCTTGGTGTTCAACTTTTCACGGTCCTCTTTTGGCTTATACACTTAGGTACGCTTTGTGTGCCACAATCTCATGCCATACCCTTGGCCTTCTCAAGAAGCTCAATTTGCTTGATTCCAACTTAGCATTTGTCATTTTTCATGGTTTTTTATGGGATCCAAAGTGGTTTTTCTTGACATCTCTAATCCATCGGGTTAAAACAATCCAACTACTACCTATGAGTGCTCCCAATATACGAATATGCCTGAATGAGACTTACAAATCTTATGCCTTACTTAAGGCATATTCTTAGGTCATTGCTTCGTTAGCCCATCCTTATGCACTAACCACCATGACTACTTAGTGTAGTTTACATACTCATAGCCTACAGTGTGTGCACCCTTAGGCTTAATTGAGACTTACAACCTTCTTATACCCAAAGAAGTCTTACTTGGCATTCTTTTAGCCCACATTTCACTTAGGCACTTGAAGTCTCTCGAATACTATGATTTGCTAGTCAATAATATGACTTATTCTTATGGGCTCTTAATGATTCAAGGTCATCATTTAGCAGCTTAACTTTAGGGGCTCACTAGGTAGTTCCAACTACCTTAGCTTCAACAATCTTATCTCCGGGTTTTTATTTTTTTCTTAGCCACTTACTTGTTCAAGAGTCTTTCTTAGTCATCAACTAACCACACTTAGACTCTTAAACTACTTAGTTAACTTCTTACCCCTTAGGAAAATAAAGAATCCTTTAAACTTTTTAGGCTTAGCAAGTTCACTAAAGTTTTTCAACAATCATAACTTTTAGTTAAATTGAATCCACTAATGAGGATATTTCCTCAATTCACACTTAGCTTTATCTTGAGCTTTTCTATAATTAAACCTTGACTTGGCATTTACACCCATCTTAACGCTTGCCGATTCTTTCTAATTTATATAAGACCCTTCGATAGTGGAGTACACTTTGGACCTTAGGGTCCTTTTTCTTACAAATCTTTAGGTTAACTTAGGTTCACATTCTTACCCTTTTGGCTTGAAGCATTATTAGCTCTTTTGAACTCATAACAAGCCCCCACTACATAAAATGAATGAACTCCCAAACATTCAAGAACACTGCTCAATTCACTTTTACACTTTGTAAGCAACCTTAGGCTAACACAGACCATAACAAAAATACTACGCATAAGTCTACTACTTGTAGTTCATTTTGTCTTCATGGGTTTTCTTATCAGCTATACGTCCTGGTTTTAAAACCATTTAGGGAAACTACCATTTTAACTCACTTGGGTTGTCCTTAAAGCCACCTAGCTAATGGTTCTTTCATAGTTTCCCCTTACACTCCCTTTTTGAGTTGTAATTCCATAGGGATCCGGATGTTATCCTTTTGGTCTTCAAGGCTCAAGTTAACTCTTGAACCTTGACCAACTTAAAAAAAATCAACAAACTCCCCTCCTTAAGGAACTGCACCTTTAAAGACAACATCACATTTTTTAGACCTATGGGTTATGGTTTTCACCCTTCACTTAACTAACTTCTTGCAATTACTGCGAGTCCCTGGGGTACCACTTAGTTTTTCTTCACTCATAAGTTTAGGTTCTTGAAGTTAACTCTTGGCTTTAAATGCCCCTACCTTAGTTGTGGGTGTTCGGAGAATTCAATCTCACCTTACTTGCTTACCTTTAGTAACTAGTGTGCAACACTTCTTAGAATTGGACTAGTCATATTTGTCTTAGAGTTCTCCTTCCTTAAATTCTCCCTATAGTGCATAAAGTACTCCTTATACCATATGTACAAATTCAATCAACTTAAGGGTTAACTCATGGCATGATTTACCGACTCTTCTGTGTAAGTCACCCATTCCCTTAGAATACTTCCAAGGGTCACTTATGACTGGTATGGTTAAGTCAACCTTTATGCCCTTAACTAATCCTCTTCCTAAGCATTACCACACCAATTAATAAACTACAACCATAGATCGCTACATACTTGTTGCCCTTAAACTTCTAGGCAAAACCTTAACCACTCTAAGGGTTTAAACAAAACTTGCCCTTCTCGGGCTCCTATGAGTTCACATACCCACTATTCTATCACAAACCTAGTTTCCTAGGCATGCTAGTCACAACCACAAACGTAGCAATTTAATGAGGAAACTACTAACTACTATGTTGTAAACTTTAAAGGTACCTTTTTTTGTTGTCAGCTCTTTGACCAATCAATTGGTCTAAGTAAATCTACTTGCTTACCTTTGAGTACTAGCGGTGCTTCCCCAATGATTGAGTCATTCTTGAGGTTAGCCTTGTTCAGGCTTTGACCTTGAGCATATTCATGTCCTTAGTCTTTTACCTTCTTTGTTTTCAAAACACCTAGCACATAGCCCACTTTTTTTTTGTTCGTGTTAATCTTCCTTAGATCATCCCTAGGTTCTATGGACTCCAGATTATATGGTCCTTACCAGAGCTCTTGATTTATGCCTCAACTTACCTTAGGGTGGAGATGTTATTCTCTTGGCCCGGGTGCATACATGCTCCTAATGCATCTTAGCCCTTACCTTATGGTCTATTACACTTTTGGCATCCATGTTTCCCTTTGCCCTTAGGCAATGGTGGTCTACTTGGCCTCGGTGCACCTTTAGTAACTTAGTGCTCCTTGGCCCTTAACATTGGACTCTTCAACTGCTCATGGAATTCTATCCATATCCATATAACTGTAGATAATATCCTGACCTTGGGACTACCCTTAGGCAGGAGATTCATCCTTTGGTCTTAGTGTATTGGTAGGCATTAGCACACTTTAACCATTACCCATTAGGCATTAACCACAGCCTCCCTATGGCTAATGGCATAGGGCCATTTTGAACCCTTTCTCGGTCCCTTGCCTTAATACAAGTACCTTACTAGGTTCCCGCTAATATACCTGCAACCAAAGGCAGACAACAACTCTAGGAATACTTATAAGTAGTACTAACCACACTCAGCACAAGGGCACACTTAGATCTTAGTTACCTATTGCCTCTACTAGGACCATTGACCTACTCTGATACCAACTATGGTGGAATAGGGTCCCAAGGCGCTGAATTTACTACCACTGGTAGGGTTTTAAGGAATTATGATCCCACTAAGGTATAATTGGCAAGTCATTACTCGTGAAGTAGCTTAAATCATTACCATAACTAGTTACTTAGCCTTCCTTGCATAGGAAATATGCATGCATCATCTTGGCCATGCAATGACAATAAATTAAAACTATAAGGAAAATTATGGTGCACTAGTTCATAAAACATAAGTGAAAACAAGCCAAGACATAAAAAATTTGGTTGCTTTAACTTCAAGTAACAACTATGGGCATACATTTCACTCTCATATTCCAATGTAATCCAAGTGTTATGCACACCAATGGACACTCCTAGAGGCAATTTTTTGTATAAAAATACCATACATATAGAAGAAATAACATATATCTACTAAGATCCATCCTTAGCTCTTCACCCAAGCAAGCTAATGTCAAGTAATGAGCTACACCTTTCTTGTACTCACTTAGCCTCAAACTGTAAGGCAAACACTTTTCTCAGTACCATCTTATGATATAAGTAGCTTAAGAAACATAAGGTTTCCTACTTAGGGAGTACCTTTAAACCAATAAAACTTAGCCTTAACAACTACCCCTTACCAACAGTTAAGCCTGACCAACTCACTTAATACCTACATAACACTTAAGGGATGAGTAATCAAAAGTACTTAGTAAGGGATTTGGTACTTGCAGGGGGAAAACAAATGTAAGCATGCAAAGCACAACAAGTGTGTGTGTGTGTGTGTGTATAACATACAAAACAAACAAGCAACCAACAGCACAAATAGAAACAAGAATAAGAACAATAAACAATGCAAATAATGGATGGGTTAATGGATGGATAAGTGAAACATGCACATGCAAATGCACTTAGGACTTCCTTAGACCAGTAAGTGCTAGACTTGCTGTGACCTCTTCCGACTAGGGTATTTGAACTGGTCCTCATATCTTATGCTAGCACTTAACTAACCCCATGGAGTGCTTTTATAACCACCTTAGAGTAAGTGGTCACTTACTCAACCCTTGCCCGCCTTTGACAAGTTACTTAGAGTAAGTCACTACTTACTTCTTCCTTACCTATCTTTTCCCTTAACTTATTATGTAGGGTTCAACTTTTATGGTTCAACTTACCAAGCTCTTCAAGCATAGCTTAAGGCTTCTTAGTGGCTTACTTACCAAACCACAAGGTTTTGGTGGGATCCCATTGGGTTTCCTTTTTAATGCCCGAGCATCTATGACCTCCTACTTGGGACAGCAAAGAATCTGAAACCCACCTTAATCCCCTTAGTGCTCCTTTAACAACTTAAGCACTTTACCCCCTTAGCCACTATTCCTTATCCTACCTTAACCACACCACTTAGGTACCACATAAATAATGAATAATTCCTAACTTAGGAATAAGTTATTGTCCCAACCGATGCTATGGAACATCTTAAATGACTTGTGCCTTGGTGTTGCAGTCAGTGACACATCGCCAACAACATCAATTCTGGGTTCCCTAGAAAATCAACAGCTTCGCATCACCACTGGTGACGTGTTGCCAATGCTCTAAAGCATTGTGTGATAGCCCATGAACTTGCACCAAACTTGCTTAAAATTTCAATTCCCAAAGCCAATTCACATGGGTCTTGTTTCTACTTCATTTCCACATGTAACACTACCTTTCTATGCATTATTTGAGTTGAATTAACTTAAATCACTTACCTCAAATCATCCTTAAAGCAAGAAAAAGCAACAAGCACACTTGAGCTCTAATGGAGTTCATTTGAGTTCCAAGCTTGAATTCAACTAAATTAGACACCAAAGGCATGAAATTAAGACAATTTCTAACCATTTAACAGGTTTAGAACTAACCTACAAGGATCAAAGACACTTACCTTTGGGTTTGAACCAAAAATATACAAGAACAACTCCAAATGCACCCAATCGACTGAAAATAAGCTAAGGGCTTGTTGGGATGGATTTGGGACCTTCAAATTTCATGGAAATTTAGGTGATTTAAGAGGTTTTATGAGGAAGAGATATGGAAGGAGGAGAGCTACAAAAATGGTGGATGGGGGAGATGATGAAGACTTCCATCTCCTCCATTTATATATCCAACCTCTCCAACTTAGCCCAATTCTCTTCCATTTGTCACTTTGGCCCTTTAAACATAGCTTTGATTCACTTAGACCACTTAAAATCTTCCCACACCATCACACCTTATTGCCTAGGAAAGTGTTTAAACACTTTGCCCTTAAGCCACTTAAGCCATTATAAGACTTAATAGCTCAATTTCTCACTTGGTCATTTTTCATCCTTAACTTTCACTTTTGGTTCAAATAGCTAAAAACACTTATGGTCTTAACTTATTCACCTTAAAACACTTGCATGAACCTAATTTCATAGAAATTATTGTCATGCCACTGACTTTGGTCAAAAATACCATTTTGCCTTTTTTGCCCTTTAGGTGCCAATTAAAGTTTGGAACTCAACTTAACCTTACTTAGCTTACTTCTCTCATTTAATAAAACTTATTTGAGGAAAATAACTTGGGATTTACTTACCTCAGCATTCAAAGTAGAGGAAACACTAGGAGAACCTTTACATATATACTCAATATGGTTATGCATATAGTGAACTAGAGAACGTCTGTCAATGATTCTCAACTTGTTGAGAAATAATATGTATGAAGTCTAGCTGTAGTTGTACGTAGTTATTGTATATGCATAATATTTTTTTCATGAATCATTGATTGTCCAAGTTGGACAGTTTATAAATGAAAAATCTTATCGGTACCATATAAGCTATCTTAATGGTGGAAAAATTTTGGTCATATCTAGCTTCGTTCCTCAAAAACCAAACTTGGGATTTTTGTCTCATGAAAATTTTGGTGTTCTGGGGAACTAAGTTGGGTTGCTGCCAAAATTTTTTCAAAGTATATTAAGATAAATTAAAATGTAGAAGTATTGTTTATATTTTTCATTTTTGAATAAGTTAGGATGATTCTTTTAGGAATTTATTAGGCATGAAAAGGCATTCACATAGCATCTAAAATTTAATGGTGATAAGATTTTAATTATATATATGTTTTCATTTATTTTAAATGATTGATGTATACTGTAAATGAAGATAAACATATTGTCTTTTGTAGGAAATTAAAGCAATGGAGCAAGAGGGATGTCAATAAATGTACAAACTAATAATGATGGATGGATATATGAACCCAGATTTTGTAAATGGTGTAGAAAATTTTTTATGAACAGTGTCTAGTAGTTCGAATGGCTGATTAAATGTCCATGTTAGTGATGTTGAAATAGACTTTATCAAGATAAAAAGTGAAGATGGAATGCATTTATGTCAATATGGATTTATGAAAAACTATTTTGTTTGGTATTGTTATAGTGAATGACATGATACGCAAAATCATAATTTCCATATAGGAGAGAGTGCAAATGCTCCATCATCATCAAGGACTTTATCTGATTTACGATACTATTTGTGACTATAGATCTGGGTATAATCATATGGTCATTAGTTTGATGGATTCCAAATACTTCTAATTTTTGTTTCATGAAATAAAATCAAGTAATTATAATGAAGTCATCAATGAATAGGTGAAGTACCTCTTTTTGCTTGGAGTGATCATTCTCATTGGTCCTCATACATCTGTTTGAATCAGCTTTAATAGCATTTTGGCTCTCCAAGAAGCTTCAGATGGAAATGGTTATCTATTTTGTTTCCCAAGTAGACATCCTTCACATGTATCTTTTATAAATTCTATCTTCAGTAAATTCTTAATCATATTTTGTTGTCAAAGAGTCCTCAACCTTTGAAGGTTAAAGTAGCCAAACTTTTTATGCCAAAGCCATGAATTGTTCTCTTGTGCTTTCATAGTTGTTTGAGTTGTGTACCTCCATTGAGTAGTAAAGCTTCTTCTCTTTCTCTTGATCTTGGTGATGACTAAATTTTTGCCCTCCTTATTATCAATAGTGCAGCAATCACCTTCAAATTGGAGTGTATATCGATGCTCTATCATCTAGGCAACACTTGGTAGATTTTTTGTCAGATCTGGGGCCTATAAGACTTCATGTATGTATCTTATACCTTTCTTTGTTTGGACTACTACAATGTCTTTGCATTGATATTAATAGATTTCTTGTTTGTTAGTTGTACCTCCGAACTATAGATGGTGCCTAGTTTAGTGAACACTTATTGATTTGGTTTCATATGATTGTTGAACACTATTGATCAGCCTTCTATTCTCATTTTATTCAGCGGCAACTTGGTAGCCATAGAAGATGTTTTATTCATCTTTTTGCTCCTCGGAGTAACTAGCTTGATGATTTTAAATTCCTTTAGAGTATCAGTTTTTCTCCATATGGCCAAACCTATTACAATTGCGGTACGTTGGTTGGCCTCAAAACCAACAGTCTTTCTCCTAGCGATTTGCCTCTTTGCAGTTTCTATATGGAGGATTTGTTTATTTCCTCAGATTTTTTCTTTTGATGAGAATTTCTACTTGATATTTTCTTGTTATTTTGAGATTTTTTATATTGATTTTTGGACTAAAAGACACTTTCAAATGGATCTTCATGATGCTTATTCAGCCTTTTTTCTCTTGCTTCAAGTAAGCCTATGAGTTCGGAAACAAATCATGTTGATAACTTTTTTGTTTCTTTTATCGCAGAGATTATCGATTTAAATTTATCTAGGATAGAATTTAATATTTTCTCAACAATTTTATGGTCCAACGTTTTTCTTTATAAACTTTGATTTGATTAAGTATTTCAGTTAATCTAGAATAATGTCATTTATTGTCTCAAAATCCTTCATTCTTATATGTTTGAATTCTCGTCTTAAACTTTATAATCATATAACACATATCATGGAAGATCCTTCCAAGTCATCTTGCAAGATGTCCCATGTTTGCTGCGCATTAGTTGATGTGATGATTCTTGGAAAAATGGAATCTGTAATGGCCTACTCTAGGGTGAAGAGAACTTGTGCATCTTTAGCCTCATCGTCCTCCAAATTTGCAATTTGTGTCTCATTTATTGTGGAAGTATCCTTAGGAATATTAATTCTTTTTTTTACAATGTTCCACAATTTTTGAGACACAAAATAGCTCTCCATGTTAATACTTCAATAATCATAGTTTTCACCAGAAAAAATTGGCAGAGGGATGGCTTGGTTGTTTTTTGAGGTAGCCATAGATGATGAGATTTTGGTTTATTGAGTTTGTTTGGGAAGCTTTGGTTAAACCATGCCCAAGTCAATGGCCAGATGAGGCTCTGGGGCCACTGTTGATTTTTTGGAATGGTTTAGTTGGTGTTTAGAACGGTTGGGATGGTTCAGCAATAGATTGAAAATAGTTGAAGGGCTAGTTGTGTAATTTGAAGTATGGAAAGGACTTAGTTGAAAGCTTTTGTTTAATAAAGTGGAAAGAGGAGTACAAGGCTTGTTTTGGCTCCTATGGGCATTTGCCCCCTCAACCTAAATATATTTTTTGGCCAAATCACCCTTAACCACAACTTTATAGAATCTTCTACACTCTAGCCCTCAACTTAGAATATTTTCAATTCTCTAGATTTCTCTTCAAAATATTTATCATTATCCCCTCTACATTTTTCTAGGATAAGTCTAGATTTTCTTAATCTTCAAGTAATTTTAGAGTTTTCTTGATCTTACTTTTTAAATTTGCATCAACAATTTAACAAGATGTAAGATTTATGATTCATTACATGTCATCTCAATGGAATAGAGAGCTTCTTTAGACAGTGAATACATATTCCCAGATAAGACACTTATGATCATTATTCTTAAACAGAAGCTAAGTAATTAACTTAGGCTGACACATATTGGGGACGCTCGACTTCAGTCTCCAAGTGAACAATATTGGTAGCAACCGGTGGGAATCTTACTTCATCATCTTTGCTCGAACACTTGTTAGAAAATAAGTTCCGACACTGGAGGAGAGTCGTAGGTTGTTGCTTTTTGTTCCTTTTGTAGCAAAAACGAATCTCCCATAGTTGCTTCACACCATCTGTGGCCTCATTGCATACTATTTCTGGGGCTAATCTCTTCTTCCCTCCATATCTAGTTCTGAGTGCATTTGATATGTCTCCAACCTTGTACCTTTCATCAGCGTCCGGTTTAATTCTAGCTCCTAAAAGCAATTCAGAGTTATTAGTTGTTTAACTATGTTCTTAGAGAAGTAATTAAGAGGACAGTAGATGATAATAGACTACCTTCAAGAGTGGAAAGAAGTGAGTTAAAATTCTTTTGAAGTTCCAATCCAGCAACGAAATATGAATTTGGGTCGTTGGGCCAATCAGAACACATTCCATGTTTGCCCCACTCACTTTTCCAGAAATACTCGTTGGCGTTCTTACCTGTGTAGTCCACCAAATTCGGCCAATTGGTCTTTAATTTTCGTTGAGTATTGTCCCGCAGGTAGCCCTTTTCGGTAGTTGTCGAAAAGAAGTTAGGTTCCAGGGACTAATTCATATGCAGAAAAGAAAAAAGATACAAAAAGATAATTACCATAAGATCAGTTGGTTGTACTGGCGTGACATCGGTGCAACTAGGATTCTCATTGTAGGGAGGGACAGGGTCGCCGGAAGGAAGCTGTGGCCAGAGGCCATGAATGGTGAAGTCGGTAAGGTACGGCTTTGTGCACTGGTATCTGATACCTCTGCCGCTGCACGTAGACGGTGGCCATTGAAGGGCTAGAACATAGGTGTCGAAGATATCAGCTCTGAGATCCATCGGACTCGATTCGACCGCCGCTGCAACGCCCATCATCGCTGCAAAGATGGCAATGCCAGCAATGGTGGCAGGGAATATAGCCCCACGCATCTGCATTTTTGGTTGGCAGCAAAGCCTGAGAATCTTCTCTTTTGATTTTGCTTGCTTGGTGGAACACAGAGTCGCGGGCTTTTATAGGGAAACCACACACAAAGTCACGGACCCACATATTGATTGATGATTCAGTTCTGGGTTTATTTCGAACTTGTGAAATGATATTATAGTATTAAGTCTGAAAATCTCAGATTTTGTAAGCAAAGGGTGGCTAAAGTTTTATACTGTGATTAAGGTGTGCGTCTATATATATATATATAAAATCAATTAATTTTAAGTTTGGAACTTTAACATGTTATCGGAGCTAAGGTTTGATGCTGCACCAGTAATTACCATAATGACCCCACATATAGAATTAATCTACACATAAAGTGGTATATTAAGTGAAAAAAAAATCTCACATTGTTTAACTAAATGGGTCAGTAATGCTTTAATTTGTGATCCTCTCTACTATAACTAATTGGTTTTCGATTAAATGCTGTCGGAATTTTCTTCTGAACAACAAAAGGGAGTTATATTAAATTAATAGGACAGATTAGGCGTAGGTATCAGCAGGAAGCAATGATGTAAGAGCCAGACCAGACCGGTCAATTCAACCAGCCTGATCGCAAACTTCTGGTTCTTCCGGTCTGGCTACCGGCCCATATAAGCTTTGGTCAAGAACCAGTCAAAACTGGTAAAATCGCTCGGAACTGTCGAGCTGTCTGAACCGACGGTCTAACATTAATATTATTTAGCAATTACAATGAAAAACTGACAAAAAAAGAAAAATTCATGTCTGTTCGGATTCAATTACGCGCGAGAGAGGGAGAAAGCAGTGAGAGACAAAAAGGATTGATTCAGGAGTTCAAGAAGCAAAAGATCAATGAATCGTGAAGGCAGAAGTCAAAAAATTGGTAAGCAAAGAGAAGGTAAAAGAAATCAAAGCAAAAACGGAAGAAAAAATGGATGATAACCGGAGGAAACTAGAAAGGTTGAAGCTGAAGCTTTGGTCGCCGCTGGAGAGAGAATGAATAAGAGCGGCAAAATTTTATTTTACTTTTACTTGTCTCTAGGGTTATAGGTATTTAAAGTAGATTATTTACAAAGTGAGTCCTTATATTATTACGGATTTGTCGTTATAATCCATACTATTTTTTAAATAACAATAAAGTCCCTGCTAAGACATAAAACAAAAATATAAATGTGGCTTTGACCCTACGGTCTAATTGGTTGAACCGGTTTGCCATGAACCGAAAGCCTTTCAGGTTTGGCAAGCTGCCGGCTTTAAAAACAATGGCAATTTGCAAGAGAACGGCTGTGACACCATTCAAATAAGGAGCAATGTATAATACTGCTGGACATAATCACATAGAAATTGGATTTGTGAAAATATTTCCTACACTCGGAAACTCCTCTAAGTTGTAAACCAGCCCATTTAGTAGGTTTTCATCCAGCATTTGTCCCATCTCCTTGGCTATATATATAAACACCCCATTAACAAATGATAAACCCAAGAGCGTCCTCCCTTGAGTTGATTGTAGTCTCGTTGCTGCATACTTGTAATAAATCCTCCAATTTTTCACATTCCCTACCCTTAACTCTCTTCTTCAATACCAAACCCAAGTCCATGTTTCCTCCACCCATCTCCCCAATTCCTGAATCTTGCTCTCTTTATTCCTCACCATCCTAACAACCTAGGAAATCTTGTTTTGAAACTCCCATCAGCTCCAAACCATACATCCTTCAAAAGTCTGTTTTATTTTTCCCCACTTCCCAATTTCACATGGAAGGAATTAAGGAAGAAAACTCCATTGCTATCCATATACACCGCCACACTACAATGATTTCTTAAATCAAGCACACATTTTAGACCTCCTCCTTCTCCATGAAAACTAACAATCTCTTCTCAACAAATCTCTCTCCTCACAAAAAAAAAAATGCTCTAGCAATTAGGCATTGCATGAAGCAAAAATAAAACATTTTATGGACTATACTCAATAATCAGACTTTTCTGGTGGCATAGACAATTACTCCCTTGGTAAGTTACGGTCAATTTTCCACCTCTTATTTTGAACAAACTGGTAGTGCACTATTGAAAAAAACTGAAATTCCAATGGCCATGTTCCCAACAGCTTTTTGTGTTGGAAAATTCTAACGCAAAAAGCCGTTGGAAAAACCTAAAAATACTTCAATGGCCAAGCTATTGCAACCTGAAATTTCATATTTTCCCCTTGTTTTTGTTCTATGTTGTTGTTGATAAAAATTGAAATGAAATTTGAGAGGGGAAAGAAAGAAAAAAAATTGAAATAAAATTTGAGACTGGAAATAAAATGAGAGGAAGGAATTTTTTGTAACTTTCCATCAGTCTAGCCATTGGAAATTGCCACATTTGATTTAGCAATGGCATAAGCTGTTGTAAATTCCATTAAGTTAAATGGTGCATTTTGTTGCCCTTTTTCTAATGGCCTAATTGTTGGAAAATTTAAGTTATATTCTTCCAGCTTGCCAGCCTGCCATTTCTTCTCTGTTTTGCGTTCCCACTTCGTCTCTCCTATGCACAAACACACACTGCACTTGCTTCATCCAGCCTTCAAATCGATGCGTTGGGAGTGCTTCATTGACGTTTCTTCAGCTTGGATTCTCAAATCTAGTGCCGAATCAAAGAAATAGGAACGTATTTTCTGGGTTGTAGCTTGTTTAATGGATTTTGTAAGGTTTTTTAGATATTTGAGTTTCTGGATAAAATGAATGCAAATTTATTCTTATTTTCACAGATTTGAAGCTTGCCCTATCATATTAAAGGTTCCTTCTTCGATTTTGAGATAAGTTCTTGAAGGAATTAACTTTTTATATTTTATTTCAAATTTTTAGCAAAATAATGGGGAAATACGTGTCTTTTTGTAGTGAAAATGTAAGTATATTTTTTGTTTGTTATTATGATGATCTGAATTGAATTTTTGGGTTGACCGATTGATATTTTCAATTTTATGATTTTTATTTTAATTATTTAATTTCAGATATTAATTAAGAATTAGTGTTTTGTTAGGTTTTTTTATTAAAAAATATGTTAGGTTTTGCTAGGTTTAATTATTAAGAATATGTTAGGTTTTTTTATTTTTATTTTGTTAGGTTTAACTATTAAGGAATATGTTATGTTTTTTAATTTTTATTTTTCTAGATTTAATTACTAAGGAATATGTTAGGGTTTCTTAGGTTTAATTATTAATGAATAATTTCTATTTTTTTAGGTTTTGTTAGGTCTAATTATTAATTAATAATTAATATTTTTTTAAGTTTAATTATTAATGAAGAATTAGATTTATTAAGGAAAATTTGGAAATATGATAGAATATGTTTTAAATTTTATAAAATCAAATTTAAATAACACACTTATTTATTTTTTCAATGAATAAAATTATATGCTTTTTTCAATTAGAATTTGTAAATATGAAAACATTTTCCAAAATAAATAACACACATATTTCATGTGTGAATATATTAACTTTTTGGGTTGACCAATTTATATATACAGATTTATTATTTTTTATTTTAATTATTTATTTTTGGATATTAATTAAGAATTAGTATTTTGTTAGGTTTTGTTAGGTTTAATTATTAAGGAATATGTTACGTTTTGGTACCTTTAATTTTTAAGGAATATGTTAGGTTTTGTCATTAGGTTTAATTATTAAGGAAGGATTAGTATTTTCTTAGGTTTTGTTAGGCTTAATTATTAATAAAGATTTAGCATTTTTTAGGTTTAATTATTAATGAAAAATTAGATTTATTAAGAAAAATTTTGAAATATACCCCAATATGTTTTAAATTTTATAAAATCAAATTTAAATAACACACTTATTTATTCTAACAATGAATTTGGGTGAATTAAAAATAACAGAAATTTTTTTTGTTAAAATACATATATTTATTTGATCAATCCATAAAAAGTAAATGCTTTTTTCAATTAAAATTTGTAAATATGAAAAATATTTTCCAAAATAAATAACACACATATTTCATGAAATGGTTGAATAAAAAGTTTAGTTCCAGCTAAAAGTAAGGTTAAGTCAGCACTAACAATCAACCAAAAATGAACGTGGATCACGGGGACAAGTAGGGAGTAGGGACCGGAGATGTAATGGGAAGGAACCAGCTGAGAGTGAAAATGGTCCCTTTCATTCGTACTATGCAGCTTCAATACCACCAACCATTTATGATTGCAAGAACAAATAAAGTTTTTCGTCGATCCCAAGTTCATAAGGTAAATTTACAATAATGTTTTCTAATTTGACCTACTCTACACTCTAATCTTTCCCTTTTTAAAGGCCTGCACGTTGTCTTTGTTTTCTTAACACCGTTTGACAACAATTTCTTAGTTTTACCTCTGTAATGGTTATTTTCTGATAATTTTAATATCTTTAATATTTTTAAAAAAATTAATAGAAATTTTAAATTATTAATTTTTCTTCTTAGTAAATGCATTTTCTCTTTACAAGAGCAAATCGGTATTCTTTAAATGTTAGTTAAATGTGAAAAAAAAATTAAACTTTTGAAATTACTAGAATATAGCTGTCAGATAATTTAAATAAAAGTTTTAGAAGTTATCATCGAAAAATGTAAAGAAAGTGGAGTGTAACATGTAGACTTTTGAAAACAGAGTAACAAACTATACGTTAGGCTAAATCTCATGAATTTTTGTAATTTTCCTAAGTTATAATTATCATTACAAATCACCAAATTGGTCCTTAACATCCTTTTAATTTAGTCTCAAACATTGCGTATAGATTTCTAACCTTGCAAAATTAATTAACTTTGATGTGACTAGAAAACAACAAAATTTTTAAGCTTTAAAATAAAACTATTTAATAATTGTCTCCTAATAAGTTTAAATTATGGCTTTTAACTATTAATGGACTATTAAAATTATAAATTTTTTTCTCTTTGTAAATTAAATTTCTGTGCTAACTCAGTCTTCCATTAAGGCTAAGGACAATATGCAGCACTTTATAAATATTTTGAACTAATATGTAATGAAAGACAAATTGATGATGGATTCTATGATGACAATTATAAGTTTGGAGCCAATAATGTTGCTTACTCGTTATTTTCACACATTATTTTTCTTGTTTGATAGTCAGAAGCATTTATATAAGGTAATATAAGAATTAGGATGTATAAATACGTAAGAGAATTGTCAAATATGTGTTTGTTTATAACCTAAAAGGCACCTGAACCAGTAGTAGGATATTATATGAAAAAATTAGAAGATTAAGATTCAAATACCTAACCTCTCCCATATCCCTCTAGTTCTTTAGTACTAGGCCATCACATGCATATCAATGAAGCACACATACTCTTATCATCCTGTTTCTTTTTTTACCAAAGTTTGAAAAAAAAATGTGTGAATCACCCTCAACTGCTCTTAGCTTGGTTAGATCATTGATCGTGTCTCTGATTTGGATTTTTTTTGTTCCCTTTTCTTGGTTTTGTGAACTGCTATGTTTGGTGTTGTATCATTTCGAGGAGTTCTTGCTCTCCTACTCAATATTAATAAGTGTTCTTTAAAAATAAAACAACTCAACTAGAGAAAAGAAAGACTAGTTTTGTTACATTTATATAACAAAAAGAATATGTGATTTTAGACATGTATTAATCATAGAAAATTTATTATGCAATTTAAATTTATTTAAAAATAATTTCAATACAATTATTTTTTGTCCTAATAATTATCTACTGCTATTACAAGTAAAAGGAGGGGAAGGGGGAAATGGAGACTTGAACCCAAATAAGGGGGTCTTGAAGTCATGTCCCTTTACCAACCAAATCAGAGAAGTAGGACAATTAATATAACTTTAGATTAGAATTATACAGTGTTAAATAGTGAGTGGAAGGACACTCTCATTCCTAAAAGTTTTCGAGTTTAAACCTAGCCGTCTATCCTCCTCTTCTCCAACTCATTCTCTTCTACTATCTCCTCCATCCTTCTTTGCTGTTTTTTTGGCTAAATTTGGGCTTCATTCTAGATTTAACTAGTTATCTTTCAATGTTTTATTGCTTGACTAACCTTCTTCAATGTTATTTATCAGATTTTATATTTTTATTGCTTAACTAATCTTATTCAATGTTAGTTACCAGATTTTATAGTAGATGTAATCTTTTTCAAATTATAGTATTCAAAAGTGAATTCAAGATTCATGCAGGGTAGATCTTTCAACTAGAAGCGGGTAACGATAGATCTAGGTTTTCTATAGAGTTCATTATTATCTCGGTTTTATTGTGGTATCCTGACACTTGGCAATAAATATGAAGGCATTACATAGAATAGAACCAGTATTTATTTTATAGGTATTATACAATTTTTTTGTTATTATAGATGGTCTTATTCTAGCCTTTAATACTTGTTAGTTCTAGCACTACTTAGTTATTGTTGGCATAGTCTAGGTCTTATTTCAGTTATTTTTGAAATTTGTATTCTAGATTTATTCTGGCTTATCTGAAAGATTCAGTTTGATTCGATTCTCTTCCCTTCAATCAATATTGCCGAGACAAGTATCCTTTATGTGACCAATTTTATATTCTTGTTGTTCTTTAAAGTCTTATGTCATCATTGATTTGTAAAATTCTGTTTAACTCAATTTTGATTAAAATGAAACATCTTTACTAAAAAAATATTAAATAGTGAAAAAAATAGTTGATAATTTGTGATTACTAAATTTTGCAAGAATAAATGTAATTTCACTTATTAATTAATATTGAAGGGTATGTGTAACTAACCATAACCATATGAAAAACATGGTTCACGGTACAAATCGGGACAAATTAAACAGATGTGATCTATCCAAAAGGAAAAAAAAAAAAAGAAAGCAGATACACTACTAGAAAAAATGAAATTAGCGACGGCGTTTTTAGCGACAGCTAAAAACCGTCGCTAATTAGCGACGGTTAATAGTCGCTAAAAGTCCGGTGAAACATTAGCGACAGCTGTTCGTCGCTAATACTTTAGTGACGCATCGCCGTCGCTAACTTAGCGACGCATAGACGTCGCTACGCTAACTTAGTGACGCATAGTCGTCGCTAACTTAGTGACGCATAGACGTCGCTACTTTAGTGACGCATTGCAGTCGCTAACTTAGTGACGCATAGCCGTCGCTAATATTTTAGTGACGCATAGACGTCGCTAATATTTTAGTGACGCATAGACGTCGCTAATTTAGTGACGCATAGCCGTCGCTAACTTAGTGACGAATAGCCGTCGCTAACTTAGTGACGCATAGCCGTCGCTAATTTAGTGACGCATAGCCGTCGCTAATTTAGTGACGGATAGCCGTCGCTAAAATAAAAGAAAGGAGAAAAATATTAATACTTCTCCTGCAATAATTATTTTTTATGCTCAATTGTTATCTTTTGTAACATGAATAATTTTTTTTGATTATATATACTGAAGTTGGGATGTTTACCTTATAGTCGGATAAATATTTAGTAGGGGTTATGGGTTGCTAAATGATTCTTTAAATTAATGACGGTTAACCGTCGCTAAAATTATCAACTAAAAAAAAAAAGTCATAGTTGTTATCTGATATTTATTTTTGTTGTTAAATTGTTATGTACTAATACATAACTTATATTTTAAAAATATGTAATGTAGTGGATATGTGTACCATAAAGTCGTATAAAAGTTTACTATGGGTTAAATTTTATTCCTATTTAGTGACGTCATGCCGTCGGTAAAATTAAAAAAAATAAATAAAAAAAAGTAATAGTGCATATGTCATAGTTATTTTTTATGCTAAATTGTTACCTACTAATACATAACTAATTTATTTTGAATATTTTTAATGGGGTCCAGATGTGTCCCTTCAATTCGTTAAAAAATTGAGTAGGGGTTAAAAGTTGGTACATTTTAATTTAGCCCCGGGACGGCTTACTGTTGCTAAGTTAGTGACTGGTTGCCGTGGCTGAGTTATATTTTATCATTTAATTACAAATTAAGATTAAGAGTAGCGACGGATTTTAGTCGCTAGTTTTTAAGCGACATCTTACCGTCGCTATGCATATATGTGTTTTACCCATTTTAATTCTCTCCCCGTGACTCAAGTCTCACTAAGTCACCTGTCTTCCTCTCCGTTTGGAGCCTTGCTCTGCTCCTCTACCAGAAATCATCTACGCTTCATCCCCTTCACCAGCGAGGGCTCGCGACCCATTCTCTTTTGCACCACGTGTTCTCTTCCTCCCCTTCCTCAGCCGTTATCGACACCCCAACCGTGTTCTCTTCCTCCCCTTCCTCCGGGTGGACTCACCGGCAGACTTCGCTCCGCTGGTGCGACGGCCCCAATCTCCATAATCGATCCTCCCGCGCCGTTCAAATGGCCCCCTAATTTCAGGTAGTGAAATCTCTCTTTCACTTTATTATTGTTTAACGCCTGCAATCGTCCATATATGTTTTAGGGTTTTAGTTAATATCATCCGTCTGAAACCAAATTATTGTTTCAGATGGGTATGTCTTCTTTGTTTTCTGATTTATTGCATAAGAAATCGGTTTTTATCCTATGTTGTTCACAGAGGGCAGCGCATGATTTAGTACTTGACTGTGCCAGTCATTGAATCCTTTTATAAAATATTGTTCTAATTTCAGGTGTTACTCTGGTGTTTTTGTCACTTCACAATATTGCTTTCTCTCTGAATGCTTTAATTCTTTTCCTTTTTCTCTCCAAAACTAGTGAGCCATATGTAACTGAGGATGAACTTAAGCTGCTGTTGCGAGGAGCAGAGTTGAGCGGTGCTATAGAAGAGGAAGAACAGGTGCTTGAATTAAATAAGTTTTTCATTATATTTGAATCTGGTTTGATAATATGCCCCAAGATACTAGACATTCTTGAATCTTCTGAAAGCTTATTGCCGAGAAAAATTTGAATGATTTTGTTTGCTGATTTTCTTTCTCACTTAATTGCATGGAACTTCACTTTAAATGTATTTTCCAATGTATAGTTTGGTTGTCATCAAATCAGTTATCTAAACACTAAAGGATAGCTTTTTTGCTTATCATCTCTACTTGTGAATAAGATCCAGTTGATCTTATTTGTTGTCTTCTGAATACACATGTTAATGCACTCCCTTTGAAAATCTGGTTTCTGATGTTCCGATGAGAATGTGATTCATGCTTTTCGTTTTTGGGCATATAACTGGGCGCATGTTATTCAGGCTTGTTAGTAGGTCTAGTTAAGCAAGCTATATTTATTTTAGAGTAATTTTGACAGTCTGTTCATTGGTCTTGGAGTGGTCATCAAAGCGGCGAAGAGTCAAGCCATCTGTCCATTTCTTCTTATGGAGATTCAGTAGCATCTTTTCTTCAAGTTCATTATTTCTGTAGTTGATGGCTATAGAGTAATAATGTCTATTAAGACCATGGATCAGGGCCTAAAAAGTGGAAAACAACCACATAAGACAATAGGCATGGTGGACAAATTGTAGTATAAGTCTTGTCTTGATTGCTCACTTGAATGGAGGGCTTATTAAGGTGCCCAAGATTTGATGTTGTCTGTCGTGGTTCTTGCCCAAGCATCATGGTTTGGGGGTTGATCAATCGAAAAGCATCAATCACAACCTTCCCTTTCACACTCTGAATTGGATCCACAACCACTGCCACAGCACGCTGATTCAGTGCCTCAAAACTCTACAAGTCAATTGGAACTTAGTAACATAAGAGTGCTAAACATCATTTACAGAATAGGATAAGGAAAACAAACATTCATGGTATAATACGTAATAAGACTTCATAAGAAAACAATGCAACAACATACTGTTGCATTTGAGAAACAGCAACAAGAAAGCAAAAACAGACAGCATAACAAGAGCTGATTTATCTGTTGCAACCTGTTGCGTATTTATGTCGACGCCAGAGAGCCAACAGCCGAATCCAGGATGTGAATGGTACCATCCTACAACCATCCCTGGTCTGAAATAGCAAAAAACACATTTAAACAATAAAATAGCTCACATTTATCTAACTTTGACCAGGGAATGAAAATATAAGAACGAGCACATAGTTATCTAGCTCACATTTATCTAACTTTGACAGTAGGGAATGAAAATATAAGAACGAGCACAATGAAAATATATCTAGTTTGGTTGTGATCAAATCAGTTATCTAAACACTAAAGGATAGCTTTTTTGCTTATCATCTCTACTTGTGAATAAGATCCACTGGATCTTATTTGTTGTCTTATGAATACACATGTTAATGCACTCCCTTTGAAAATCTGGTTTCTGATGTTCCGATGAGAATGTGATTCAATGATGAGAATGTTAAATTCATTTAATGAGGGAGCTTTATTGGGGGGGGGAAAGAAGGGGCAAGGGTCCCTTTGAAAAATGCTTTGGTATGATGGAGAAGCTGCTTTAAATGATTGGGATATTTTGTGGTCTTATGATATGCTTTTGGTTTTTGGTTTTCTTTCTCAATAGTTTAGTTGTCAAACCCAGGTGAGTGGATGAACACTTCAGCTGGGATGGCTTCTGCTCCACATGTAATCACCATTGGAGTTGGGGAGGTATGCTACTCTTTGTATATATTTCATGAGTTAATTCTGTAGTATCATGTAGGCACATCTAACATTAAAATCATGGTACAATCTGTTCACATAGTATTTTTGTTGAGTTTCCTTTTTCTGCTGCAGCAAAGAGCCTCTTCAATGGAACATGTTTTACTTGTTCCAGAACTCTTTCTAGGAAACCAAATCCTAATGAGCTTCTTCAATGAGCTGTTACTGTTTTGAGCATATGATCACCTCATGATTACTATGATCGTCAGCTTTTACTGTTTTGAGCATATGATCACCTCATGATTCATCACTTCTTGTAAAACCTTGTAAGCTATCCTTTGGGATTATAATCTTAGCCAAGCTTGAGTCAAAAGTTACAGAGTTTCTAATATGTTAAGTGGGAACTCTCTGTTCATGAAACTAATCTTGTTAAGCGGGAACTCTCTGTTCATGATACTACTTACAAAAATAAATATAGGATTAAAGATATGCCACAGAACTACCACATTACAAACTAATTCCAGTGTCCAAGCTGTCTAAGACAGTGCATGTGGTCTCACGATAATATGGCAATGAAATAGTTAAGGAAGTGTATCCTCCAACAGGCCCCTCTGCTGTTCTTCCCATTTAACCTGTAAGGTTCATGCTACTTTTCAAGTTCATTAAACTTAAGAGACAGTAGGGAAACACTGACAGATGTTAAAAGTTGCATGCAGCATTTAACACGGTTATTAGCTATCAGATAAGACTGTGGACTTACTTTCAAATGCACCAGCAATTCATTGATATGCATGATCTTTCCAGTTGCAGCAATTATCAAAACCGAATACACATGACAGAAAATAACATGAATAACAGATGTTAGCTGGAAATACTTAAAAAGTAGTCACAAAACCAGATCATAGGGGAATTTAAGTATAACATACTAATGCATGCAAGTGTATCAGATAGTACTGATAATTACTCATTAAACCTGTAATTAAATTAAGTAAATGCACAGGTCCAACTATCGAATGGGGACATGAGATTGTTTACGTACCTCAAGAATCACCCTTGATTTCCTCATGATCCACTTTTTACCAGCACCAGCAGCAGCTGGTTCATCAATACCTTTCTCAATCATGTCTCCACGCCACACCTCTGGCTGTGATCCTCCTCTCACCCTCTTCCTCTCAAAGCCCCCTGCTCTTCATCTTCATCACCTAAACAGTGTCATGTTAATTTGCATTCAAGCAATGCAAGTTCAGCAAGTGGATTAGCTTAAGCTGCCATACAATTTTTATTTTTAGCCTTTCCTACTGCAGCGCAACCAAAATCTTCCATGTCACACTCCTCCTCAATTTCATCTCCAGAATCAGCCTCAAGATATTCTAATTCCTCTGAGTACTCCTGCATATATAATCGAAGAACATCATCGGCCAACGTCAAACAGAAGATAATGGAAAATACATAAAAACTTGTTCCATAAAACAAAAACCTCCTCTTCTTCTTCCTCAGCGGTAGCCCCCATTTCAAGAATTCTTTCATATGTTTTGAAAGGGTGTTTATATATGCGACCATAATCACTCTTTATAGGCTGTCCATGCAACATACATATGAGAGGAATTAATTGGTTAAAAACAATTTCTTTTTGAGAAGAACCAAGTCCACAAAAATCTGTCCCATAAAACAAACCTCCTCGTCCTCTTCTTCTCCCTCAACAATTATTTCAATGTCTTTGGGAGGATACATATCCTCTTTAAGCCGTTCAAGCAACTCCTTCTCAATAGCCTGCAGAGGAATTAGGTCGAAACCAATTTAATTGCAAACCAAGAATTTATATTATGCGTGTAAGGGCCAATAAACGATAACCTTGTCCAACTTGGCAGCTTTCTTAGCCTTTTTCCCTCGTAAATCGTCCTTTGCCCGTTGCTGGGCACCGTCAGTATTTTCTCTCTGTGGAAAAATTACTGAAGAAAATCAGACAGTTGCAGAAACAATGAAAATAAAACCTGGATTATATCAGCATAAAATATATATACAAATTGTAATCAAAAGTACACAATTATCTAAGCATTAAAGTGCAAGCAAATCCAACACCAAAATATTCAATGTTGGGACAAAATTTCTGCTGTTTAGTTATGTGAGGCTAGAGATGTATGCACCAATGCATAAGCCAGATATGGCCATATGGGAAAGAGGAGTGGCAAGGTTAATTAGACCCAAACTTACTTGCGTAGTACGAAAGGATCTTACTCTTTTGGAGCTTATGAAGGATCTATCTTAATCAAAGAGATGAAGACATACAAGGTTCACGTTATTTGGCCTTAACCAGTTGGGGTTAAGACTTAATTGCTTGATCAATTTAATTATGAGAGGCGAACTGCTATAAGAGCGAAACATACATCATATCTTGACTAGCAGAATAGTTCAGATACATAAGCATGGTCAACATACTTAACTGCATATATACTTCAGTTTTACTTCCTGTCTTTTGTAGCAACTACAAATATAGCAGAAAAAGATAACATTCAAATATATTCATTTTCATGCATTTAAGCATTAATCTGTTTCTGGACCGAACATGTAAGCAACAGTACGTTTAATTCTGAACAGAATTTTGTTCCATTTGTTTAGTTATTGTCCTTGCTGTCACTTCCTATACAGAATCTAAAAGTAGAGAACTAAAGGTATCCAATACTACAGCTACGACATAGAAGAAAGAACAGTTTATTCTTTACAACAAAAGCACCTGTTTTTCAGCTAAAATAAATTGTAGGATGCAACAGAAAGTGAAACTGCAAAACTAAATTCTAGTAGGTACCTCATAGAACTTAAAAGAAAGCTCTAAGTAATTTTGTACAAATCAATGCTTCTTTCATTGTTTTCCAGAAAATGAAAATTACAGTTCAGCATTACAGTGGTTCTGTTACAACTTACAACAACACATTTCTTTTTTTCATCTAGCAAAAACAACCTAAACTTACAAGAACATTATCCTACGAACTAATGCTTTTGGTGGAATATATTCAATCCCAATACAGCTTCAAAAAACAATATTCTTTTGTACCCTGGTTAATTGGATTAAAATTAACTAGCAAATATACAGTTGGTATGAGTGGTGCTTGTACAGTTTAACTCACATCATTTACTTTTAGTTGCTTTTCCGAATATCTGTATGTGATCATTTCGAAGGCAACCAAGTTGCATTTAGTTATTATATCTTCATGTACTGAAGTAGCAACATTGTTCTGAGCTATTGTACTGACTTCTATTGGTTGAAATGATCTTTTTAATGTCTTAGGGATTGAGGCTCCAGGCTTTATCTTTGGTCCTCCAATAGCATTGGCAATAGGAACAGAGTTTGTTCCTCTGACGAAACCGGGGAAGTTGCCTGGTATTTTCTCCCTTTCCTTGTACTATAATCTGTACTTTCTATTAATCATATTAATTATGTAACTTAAGTTTTCATCTATCCCTCTATATCTGCCATCTATTGACATATATTCAGAGTTAGGATTATCAACTAATACATTCCTGTGTACAATCTTGTACAGTTTATTGTTATTGCTGTCCATTCAGCTAATAAAAAATCTGAGAAAGACTTAGAAGCCGGCCAGAAATAACTATTCCACTATCGCTTCACACATACTGTAAGTTTTAATGTTTGGAGGCTTTCTTGGTGTCTGAATATCTTTCCTATTCTGGATACATTATCATGTCACGTGTAGTGGAAGTTACTTTTGGTAAGGAAGTTATGTTTGTGTGGCTTATAGGTTGATGGAATGAAGCATGATCCTTGATGTTTTCCCTTGTATGCCCAATCACTTGAGGAGCAGTAAAGGGATACAAAATTGAAGATACTGCTGTTAAGAGTCCCTATAGAAGTACGGTAATTTGCCTGCCGTGCATTTGAATCCCTTATCCTCTTAACTGGTGTCAGTTTTGAGCATTTGTGCAAATTGGATGACTTATGGTTGCATTAACTTGAAGCACAATTGATTGCTTGTTGCATGAACTTGACTCATGGAGAAGTTGAATGTTTGTGTTAAAACACTATTGAATGCATGGTAACTTTTACTGTTGTAAAATTTACGGAGGTACCATCAAGTACTAGCTATCCCACATGTTCATATATTCAATGTTAGTATCTGTTGAAAGCATTGTTAACTGATCCACTACTACAACGTTATAAGGCATGACTGAAGTGTCAAAGAAAATTAGTTCAAGTGTTGTGCGATGGTATTGAATACGTAAAAATGTCCCCAGCTATGATACAGTTTAAAAAACTAAATTAAAGTAATTTCATGTAATTTAGAATAAAGGCGAACCCTATAATCTGGTTTGATAAAATGTCATTTTAATAATATACTGATAGATTACTTGGTTTAGGGTTTAAGAAGTCCGGTTAAGTTTCATTTTCTCAAAAAAGAGAAAAATAAATGACACAAAGACAGCGAGCCATCTGAAAATATAAAACGATGACGTTTGGTCATTAAAACATACACTAATATATACTTATACTTATGTAAGTAGGTGTAGATGGAATGCAGTTGAATGGGATATAGAAATAGATGAATGAACCTATGGCCTATTAGTACATTGTAGTACCAAATTTTTAGCAAAGCAATTAGCCAGCACAAAATCATCTCAATTTAACCAGTTGATTTTATCAGACACTAGGTAAGGAGCTTTAGTTGTTTTATATTGTTTTAGGGTTTAGGGGAACCAAATAAAAACATGAAGGATAGTTATTCCCAGTAACAAATGACAATTCTTATAATGGAGCGTTAATGTGGAGCAATATGTTGTTCAAAGGAATAGCTCAAATGTTCATGTTCCATACTATATCAACCTTTTGCTTAATCACCTGAGAATGGTAATTGATGATTAAAGTTCTTGACGTACAACGTTAATGTTATCTAAATAGTTGTTAGCTCCATGTATGTGTTGTTATTTGTTGACTGCTAATTATTACTGTTCTCAATTTAGACAATTATTTTATATTTCCTGTTGTGTTCTTATACATATAGTTTGACATGATCAGAAGTTATAAGGGATCGCCGTTATAATATTAAGGCACTGAACTTGGGCTGCAAGAGAATGGAAAACGAGCGTACTTGGATGTACAGTAGACGTTACATCCGAGAGAAAGGGGGTTTTTCGGAGGAGTGGAGTAGGGGAGTGGAACAGTTTATAAGCTTCGCATGTTCTCATGTCCAGTTCATGAATGGGGACCAAATTCGGTGCCCATGCCGGAAATGTAAGAACCTTCAATTTCGATCTTGTGACGAAGTCAGGGTTCATCTGTATAAGTGGGGATTCATGCCAATGTACTGGAATTGGACATCTCATGGTGAACCCGTTAATTTAGTGGGTTTGCCTCAGCCATACCGGTTTCATGAGAATTACGAAGATAATTCTTCCTCGGTTAACCAGTTCGAAAGAATGGTGTTTGATGCTGTAGGTCCTAATCACCCTTCCATTGATGTTGAGGTGGAAGAGGAGCCGAATGCTGATGCCCGGAGTTTCTATGATGTACTCGCTTCAGCATCAAGACCATTGTGGGATGGTTGTGAAAAACATTCCGAATTGTCAGCTGCAGTTCGTTTGCTAAATCTAAAATCGGAGTACAATATGTCCAAGGGATGTTATGATGACATTGTGAAGTTGATGCGGAAAACTTAGCCAATAGACAGCAATATGCCGAGTACATGGTACGAGACGAAGAAGTTGGTTTCCCGTTTGGGTCTTTCACATATAAAAATTGATGTTTGTGTGAATGATTGCATGTTGTATTGGAAAGGTGACCAACATGCCAGTAGTTGCAAATTCTGTAATGCTCCACGGTATAAGGCTAGAAATGGAAACATAGGGAAAGATCGGCATTGAAGACCATGCATCACCTCCCACTAATACCTAGACTTCAACGACTATATGCCTCACCCACTACAGTAGAGCATATGTGATGGCATAAAGTACATGCCCCTACCGCAAATGTACTGAAACATCCGTCTGATGCTGAAGCATGGAGGCATTTTAATAGGACATACCCTTGGTTTGCAGCAGAACCTCGAAATGTTCGACTTGGACCGTGTTCAGATGGGTTCAATCCTTTTGGATCCTCTGGCAGGCAGTACCCTTGCTGGCCGGTGATAGTCACTCCATATAACCTTCCACCATGGATGTGCATGAAGCGTCCATATATGTTTCTAACTTCCATGATACCAGGACCACGTAGTCCAAGGCAGAAGATTGATGTTTACCTACAGCCATTAATAGAAGAGTTGAATCTCTTATGGGATGACGGCGTTGAAACATGGGACGTCTCAACTAAGCAAAACTTTCGCCTTCGAGCGGCACTCATTTGGACTGTTAGTGACTTCCCAGCTTATGGCATATTATCCGGGTGGATGACTCATGGTAAACTTTCTTGTCCCATTTGCATGGAGAAGTCGAAGTCATTTACACTCCAGCACGGCCGTAAAACATCATTTTTTGACTCCCATCGTCAGTTCTTGGATATGGAACACCCTTATAGAAGAAATAGAGTTTCTTTTAGAAAGGGGAAAGTTGAGAAGTCCGCCCTTCCTAAGCGCCTAGGGGAAGAAATTTGGGATCGTGTGTCTCAGTTGCCATCAGTCATTGAAACTGGTAACATAAGCAAGATGCAAGGTTATGGGGAAACACATAATTGGACAAAGCGTAGCATCTTTTGGATGTGACCTTATTGGAGAACAAACCTCATTCGACATAACCTTGATATCATGCATATTGAAAAGAATGTCTTTGACAATATATTCAACACTATCATGGATATGAAGAATAAAACGAAAGACAACGTCAAGGCACGTAGAGATATGGAGATACTGTGTAAACGGCCAGAGTTGAATGTGATTGACTTAGAAGGTGGGGTTGTATTCAAACCTAAGGCTGTATTCACACTGACCGAAAAGCAAAGGTCTGATGTGTTAATGTGGGTAAAGTCCCTCAAACTTCCAGATGGGTACGCGTCAAACTTCAGCAGGTGTATTGACAATAGCTCAACAAGAATGTTTGGAATGAAAATTCATGATTGTCATGTATTTATGCAACAGTTACTTCCCATTGTGTTTCAGGCACTCCCGGATAACATATGGAAACCATTAACTAAATTGAGCCAATTCTTCCGGGATCTTTGCTTGCCTGAATTACATGTTGATGACCTTCAGTCTCTATGAACTAGCATCCCAATAATACTATGTAAGTTGGAGAGGATTTTCCCACCGGCCTTCTTCGACTCTATGGAACATTTACCTGTCCACTTGGCATATGAAGCATTAATTAGTGGACCTGTTCATTATCGTTGGATGTTCAAGTTTGAGCGGTAAGCTTTAATTTAATAATATCCACCTTAATGTCAGTTAATATGCTTCGTAACACGCTCTGTAATAAGCAGGTGTTTAGGGAATCTTAAGCATAGAGTCTCGAATAAGGCTCGTGTTGAAGGGTCGATATGCAATGCCTACTTGATCGAGGAGACATCAACCTTTTGCTCATACTATTTTGAGTCCCACATTCCCCGAATGGGTAATAGGGTTCCAAGGAATGATGATGGTGGGCAAGTTACACAAGATGGAACATTGTGGAAAATATTCACATATCCTGGACGTCCATATGGACAGTCAAAGTATCGGTTTTTGAATGATATTGAGCTGCAAGCTGCAACATTGTATATCCTGCTCAACTGTGATGAGATAAAACCATATATCACGTACGTAGTAAATGCATATAATTTGATCAGTTATGTTCATAGGTTTACCAAATTACTAACTTATTACCACGGAATTTTGTGATTTGAGAACAGGAAGTTTGTTGAATTCTTGCATCTGATGACACCAAACATATCTGACTTAGAAGTTGATGAGAGAATTGAAAAGGATTTCACAACATGGCTACAACATTATGTAAGTCGTGTTACTCATAACCGTCACTATAAAGTACAGCAATGACGCTAACAACATTGTTTCACTTCCTGTAGGTGAGTGACAGTAGTAATGGCGAAGTAAGTCAAATGCTATGGGATGTAGCATGTGGGCCTTCACGGCGCGTTGAGTGTTGGCCTGTATTTTTCGTAAATGGATACAAGTTCTGGACTGCTGCATGGGGTGAGGGAAAATCAACGTATAACAGTGGGGTGTGGTTAAAATGCACTGCATCAACCAATAATGTTGAGACTGAGTTCTATGGAGTACTTCAAGAAATCATTCAGTTAGAGTACCCTAGAATGCCTTATAAGAACGTGGTGTTATTTAGGTGTGACTGGTTTGACACAACACCAGAATGTGGGACACGCATTCACCAACAATATAGAATTGTTGAAGTACGTTACAACCGGAGGTACCCTAAGTATGATCCGTTTATTCTTGCATCGCAAGCGAATCAAGTGTATTACACTCCTTACCCAAGTAAGTCAAAAGAGAAGGTTGGTTGGTGGGCAGTTCTTAAGATAAAGCCAAGACGTATTGTCAATTATGAAATAACTGAAGAAACTGAGCCTTTCCAAGAAGCAGTCGGGGAGCGGTTTCAACAAGTGATTCATGATGACCCAATTTACAATCTAGGTGATATAAATGTGGGTGAAACTGTTGATGAAAATATATGTAAAACTAATGATGTGATGGAAGAAGAGGAGATAGAGGATGAGGACACAACAAGCACGGAGGATGATGAGGAGAGTGAAGATGAACTCGATGAGTTAGAAACCGAAGATGAAGAAGATGATACTGATGATGTTTAACATTGTAGTCCAAACTACAAATTCTGTTGTTTTATTTTTAATTTAAGTTTTATGAATAAGTTTGTTATAATAGACACCATGTGAACAACCAGTAAGTAGATGAAGAATTCTGAATTATAAAGTCAATATTGTTTGCTTATAATGAATTGTTACAGTATTGTGCAAATGGCTGAAAGAGAAGACGGTGGCGGTACCCAAGCAAACTAGTATAGAAGGCGGGGACTGCCAAAGAAGAGCCTGGTGAAAGACTTTGCAAATGCTATCGGCCTTAGAGCAATGAGCAGTAGTGGAGGTAATCAGCCGTTGAGGCATACGGTTGTCGATATTACTCGGCCTATACATGGACCATCACCTCCAGACGATACGATTGTACCGGACACGGGTGTTTCAATGAAGCATGGAGGCTCAAGATCATCGCACTCAAATCAGCGTGGAGGTACGCCAAATGAGAGTAGATTGCCTGGAGGTCACTCCCACGAGTCCTCTGATCAGCCAGACTCCTTGGATGGTGGCATGGATTCTTTGAGCCCCGACCGATCTGGTGGCGGGCTATCCCGACGTATTCACATATCACCTTATGCTGATACATGGTATGGTAATTAGTTATCATCCTTTTGCTAACTTGTTTTGTTCTTTCTACACTGCTTATTGACAATTATTGATATATGTTTTCATTGTCTAGCTTCGTTCCATACGCTGCACAGGGCCAGATTGCTCATTGCATAAAGGGTCATTTTCATGGACCATATAGGTCATGGGAGGAGGCTGCCATGGCCGGAGCTGTTGATCAATGGTTTAGCATCTTCCAGGTTCATAGATTCATTAAGTGATATTACAAGTATTATATAGCGTAGAAAACTATAATTGACTTTGTTCATCCATTTCAGACTAAATGTTCGTAGGACCCTTCTGATCATAATCGGATATTTGCCATTTTCTGTAAATTGGGAAGGAGGCGGTTGATGCAATCATATGAAAAAATAAGATGAGAGAATGATCCGACGAAGCGAAAAGAAAAAGCAAATTGGATGACGACAGAGACATTACAGGCACTTGAAGCTTGGTGGGCTTCACTTGAATTCAAGGATATGTCATCTAAGATGAAACAGGTTAGAAGTGCATCTGGTGAAGAAATGGCAAATTATGCTGGAGGTAGAGTCTCAGTTTCAGGACATAAGCTGAAGATGGTAAGAAAAAAAAGCTACAGTTATTTGAAATTTGTCACAATAAATATGTAACTAACAAATTATGTCTGAATAATTACCATGCAGAAGGAGGCAGAACTGGAAAAACACGATCCAGGCTTCTTCAAACCATGGAACAAGTGCTACACAAAGAAAGATGGAAAGAAGGTGAATAAGAAGATGGAAAATTTTGAGGTCCGTATGAACAAACTATTAGATACTAGTTAAAAAGAAATTGCATATACTACCGTAGCTTACTTGATTAACATCGAGCATTATATACGCTCAATATCTTGCTGAGGTAGAGGAAATAACACAGCGTGCAGACGGTGAGGTTGAGTTCAATGAGGCATTGGTGTTTGCAGAGATTGCTGGGGGGAAAAATAAGGGGCGCATCACAGGAATGGGTTCTGAGAGTCATTTGGTGCCTGGTCGTCGTCATCGTTCATACTACGGTGATGGGTCTAGTGCGCCAAACTTATTCACTCAGACATCTCAATTCCAGAATGAGGTTGACCGTCAGGTGGAGGAGAAAGTCTCCCAAAGAATGACTCTGTTGCAGTCACAGGTACAAGAGGACATGGAAAGGCGTACTGCACAGATGGAGAAGTCATATCAGGATCAGTTAGCACATATGGAGCGCAGACACGAGGATCAGTTGGCGGCCATATGGCAAGCAATAGGAAAGAATCCGCCACCTGCATCAGAGTCTGATGGTTAGGTACTAATAGTCATAAAACTGGTTGTCATTAGGGTAGAAATATTTCCCATTACCTTGTTTGACTATAATTATTAACATTTATGGAGATGCCAAAATACATTGTGAGATTATATGTATTCTAAATATCAATTGTGATGTTTATGATATATGGACGTGTTTCATGTTACATTTGATTACTGGGAACAAGTTTTCTGTTTAGGTTGTATGGAATAGACACATACAGAGTATGATTCGTGGAAAAAATTTTTAGCAGAAATTAGCGACGGCAACGCGTCACTACTGGACGTGCGGCACTAACTAGCGACGGCTGTGCGTCACTAACTAGCGACGGCTATGCGTCACTAACTAGCGACGGTAACACGTCACTAAGTAGCGACGGCTGTGCGTCACTAACTAGCGACGGTAACACGTCACTAACTAGCGACGGATGTGCGTCACTAACTAGCGACGGCTATGCGTCACTAAGTAGCGACGGCTGTGCGTCACTAACTAGCGACGGGAACACGTCACTAACTAGCGACGGCTGTGTGTCACTAACTAGCGACGGTAACACGTCACTAACTAGCGACGGCTGTGCGTCGTTAAGATGCCGGCGGACTAGACACCGGAAATTTAGTGACGGTTTCGGTAGCGACGATTAGCTGTCGTAGCCATCGCTAATTATTTAGCGGCGGTAGCCGTCGCTAATTAATTAGCGGCGAGTAGAGTAGCAACGGACCACTTAGCGACGTTTTGCCGTCGCTAAGTAAGACTTAGCGACGGCAAACCGTCGCTAATTGCCGTCGCTAAAACCTTTTTTTCTAGTAGTGATAAGATAGGGCAAATGGGGTGGCAAGTGGCAATATTTGGGCAATGGCTTGACCTATAGAAGACAAGTTTTTATTTATTCCACTTTATTATACATACGGCCAAAGGAATGAAAATTTGAAGTCAGTACAAGTGTGCCTCTTATTATTCGATCCACTAAAATGTTACGCTCATTTTTTGTGGGATGAAAATGATTGCATGAATCTCATGATGTTAGGAATGTAAATAAATAAAAAGTTTGGTGAATGTCAAAAATATTTTAATGGGAGTTTATTATTTGTATTTACTTAACTATATGAATGAATATGAATAAATTTTATGTTTTTTTTATTTAAATGAAAAAATAAATAAGTTTAATTATCTTCATGAACATGTCTGTTAATGTTCAATTATATTTGTTTATTTTCTTATATACTTATTTTTGTTTGTTTATTTGTTTATTTATTATTCACATGCACACCTCTTATTTATATATCGTTATCGAAAATGTTTCCCAATCCCTCACCTCCACTTCTTAAAACCTCACTTCAAATCCCTTGGAAATTCCTCATCCCCACTTCTCCACTTGTTCTTTTATTAATGCTACTTGATATTTTCTCAATATGTTATGGATGTTTATATATTTATTTATTCTTTCATTTGTTATCCATTTATTTATGTTTGGTTATTTGATTTTCTATATTGTTTATGAACACCCTTATTCATATATTTATACTTTTAATAAACGAGTGTTAAAGAACATTAAATGAACCGACAAAAAAAGTTTCAAATTATAAATGAGCGAATAAGAACAGGAAAAAAAGCATTTGCTTAGTTAGTGTTGTTATTCAAATTTATGTCTGATAATAAGTAAACAAACGAACATGAACATCGTCGGCTGATGTTCATGTTCGTTTTACAGCTCTATTAATGCAAGTTTCGGCAACACAATCAACAATATATATCTTTGAAATGGTGAAAGCATAATAAAGTTTTTAATTGACGCCATGAGACACCAAACGGAAGAAATGTAATCAGGAAACGCCGAATACTTCCGTTCACCTTGTACTTGGAAAATAAAATACATCTTGATTCGATTTTTATTTTAAAAAACTGAGTGAAAATATTCAAATGTATGTTTAATAATTGTTTACTAGTAACGTAAATTATTGAAAATTTATACTTCAAAAAATTCCAAAAAGTTGATTTCAATCATTTTTTGTAAAAATTAATATTTTTTTATTAATTTTTATTAGCTGGGAATGAAAGAATGAGTTACTCCCTCCCTTGCAAAAACAATAAACCAAATTTCTTTTTTCACTGTTCCAAAAAGTTTGACGTATTTTCATTTTGAGTAAATTTTTAGCATTTAGTTTATCTGTCTTTTGGAGCGGTCATACAAAGCTAGATCGAGGGAAGTAATTTCAATATACTAATTGACTTGGAAAATTCAAAGTCTACGACAAATAATTGAATGGAATTCGGTAGATGAGTTAACTTGTTTATCTTATTCATTTGATTGATGTATTACATTACTAAAACCATGGCATTTATTAATGGTCGTTTCCAATGTTTATGTGTTGGAAAATTCAAAATTACCAACGCATAATTATTGGAAATAGTCATTTAATAAATCAATCATTAGAAATTATATTACTAATTGATAAAATTTGAACCATTGGTAATTTCCTTCACAAACATGTTAGTACATTGACCATAGACTGGACCTGTTTTCCAATAGGTGAAATTTTTTTCAATGTGAAACTGTTAATAAATACCAACGGTTTAGACCATTGGTAAAATATCAATGGTTCAGCCTGTTGGTATTTATCAACAGGTTAGGCTGTTGGCAATCTACCAACTATTAAACCGTTGGTAAAATTTTAAATATTTCAAAAAAAAATAATTTCCAATGTTAAGTCGTTGGAAATTGTCAATTAAAAAAAATAATAATAATAAAAATAATTTATTTAAAAAATATTACAAGAATTTGAAATAGCTTTATAATAATTGGGTTGCATAAAATTACAAATAATAAAAAATTACACAAATAACTAAATTACAAGAAAAATACAAATACAAATAAAATGATAAAAAAACCAAAAAATTCAAACACTAAATCTGATCCAAAAACATGAAATCACACCATTACCCCGAGATCTAATCCACAAAATCACACCATTATGAACAAAAGTCTAAAAAATCCTCAAAACCACAAGATTATATTACAAAATCACAAAATCAATCCACAAAAATCAAAAAATCAAATAAAAAAGCCAGATCATAACAACCATATTAAAATCAAATTAAAAATAGTAGATCAAAATTAGATCTTCAAGGCATGCAAATCAAGTAAACTAAGGTGAGGAACAACAACAAACAACAGCCAAGGAAAATGATGCCAAAGAACAATGACATATGGTAACAAATCATGAGGCAGAGGAAGCAATGATGGCGGAGGAAAACAAAACTACAATGAGGCAAAACGGTCGAGGTGGCAAAACTGTGGAATGACAAAACAAGGAAATAGCAAACAACAAGTGACGGTGGCAAGGCGAGGCAAACGACGAACAACGATAGCAAAGTGAGGCAAACGATGGATGACGGTGGTGTAGTGAATGGCTAGGTGAAGAAGGAGAAATGGCGAGGTGAAGAACGATGGATGGAGGGAGAATGGCAAAGGTTTAATGGTAAGAGTAGATAGGGAGAAGAAAGATGAAAGGTGGCATTAAGAAAAACGAGAGGTAGGAGATGAGGTTAGGGTTTTATGAGTTTTATTTGCTTTTATGGGCTTTCAACATAAGATATAGGTGACAAACCCTACTTTAGTCCCATATCTTCCATGATTGTTTCAAAATAGTCCCCTATTTTCACGTTTTAAATGCCTAGGTCGAACCAACAGTTATTCACATTGGTAATTATTAATAGTTTAACCCATTGGAAATTTACTAATAGCTTAACTATTGGTAACTATCACCAATGGTCTAACACTAACATATTAGTAATCACTAATGGTCTGACCGTTGGTGAATTATCCATTAGAAAATTGCCAAATTTTAATAGTGTTAATTATAGAAAATGGTTTGCAGGTCAATATAATCCCCATTTGCTCAACATGGATATGTGTGAATGATGGCGTTACCAAATTCAGCTCAATCTAGCTGGCAGAACCGGTTCAACTACAACCTGGGATATCACGGGCTGAGTGGCACAATTAAATATGCTTAGATCAAAACAATAGTTCGAGTTTCGCCCCCCAAGTCCTCGAGTCCTGCACCAGTGAAAGTGAACCTATCGAATGCAGAGAATGGACTAGGTTAGATGGAGCAATGCAATGTAGGTTTTGTGGTTGGGTGAAACTTGGAGATGGAAGCTGGTATTACCAAGTTGAGGGTGACAACTAAAGTAAGGGATGTAAAGCGGGTAACAAGACAGTGAGGAACCTAGGTCACTTGGCTTCCTTCGCTGATAATGACTAAACAGAATGTAGAGAACCCTAGAGAGGTGCCAAATCTCACCGCTCAAAATGTAAAGGAGATCACGAAGAATATGTCCAGGGATAGGTAGTTAAAGTGAAAGCTGGTGGTAATGAGCTCTTCAAGGCAGGGTTGAGCATAGACTTACCTTGCCTACCAAAATGAGTGTACTGAGCCTGAACTGTCAAGGGCTAGGGTCAACTCAAAGAGTTCAAGCACTACACAAAGCAGTGTCAAAGAAGGTCCTAGATGTTGAGTTTGAATGGGTGCGAAGAAAATTGGTTTCCAGTTTTGTTTTGTGGTCTTGTGTGTAGGAAGGAAAGGGGGTTTGGAAATGTGTTTGAAGGATGGATGGATGGATTGTGGACCTCTTTTATTGTTATCAATATCACATTGATGTGCAGGTGAGAGCCAAGAATGTGGAATAGCGATTGACAGGATTTTATCATCACTCGGAGAAGGAACTGCAACATGAGTCATGGTCTTTGTTACGAGGGTTAGCATCAAGATCATCCATGTCATGGCTAACAGTCGGGGACTTTAACAAAATTTTATGGCAATCCAAGAAAAAAGGTGGGAGGCTGAGAGCTGAGGGGCAGATGGAGGCTTTTAGGGAAGCAGTTAACGATGCACATCTTTTGGACCTGGGGTACCAAGGAGCAAATTTTACCTGGAGCCATGTCTGCTCGGGAGGAGTGATGGTGCATGAAAGACTGGATAAATGACTTGGTACAGCAAATTGGAAAATTTTATTTTCTAAAGCTTCTGTTGCTCATTTTCCATTTGCTTGTTTAGATCAGTATGGTGTTCAGATTTATTTAATGGGAAAACCATATTTGTTTTACCAACATGTATGGAGATTTGAGTCAATGTGGACATTGGAGCCAAAATGCGAAGAAATAATCGAACATAATATTCTACAAGAACATTGGTCAACTCTTCATGAAAAATTAGAGCACTATAAACGTGGCTTGGAGGAATGGTCGAAAGGTGAGTGCCCATTGAAAATACAAATAAAGGATGCTAAAAAGCTACTCGAAACTATTGTTGGGCAAAGAGATAGTGAGGAATGCACAACAAAACTGCAATAATTAACTACAGACCTAAAGCTGCTTTACACGAAGGAGGAAAAATTATGGAGTTAGAGAGCTAAGGTGCCTTGGCTAAAAGGTAGGATCAGAATACTAAATATTTTATCCAACCGTGCAATAAAAATGAGTTATTATGTAAAATAACCGCAATGCCATTATTGGTCTGGTTTGCCTAGATAGTCAATTTTGCCCTTTTTAAGCTATTATACTTCATTAAATCGAGACCTTACTTCCAATAAATATTCTAAGTATATGAAATTATTAAAATAATCAAGATTATCTCAACAATCGGAAATACTAACTAGGAGGGCTGTTGCATCATATTTTTTGTACCACTCATTTTAAAATATATTTTATCAAAATAAATTAATTGATAACAATTTTTTTCCTTTCAAAAAAATTGATAATTATTTTTATTTGTTTACTTTTCAATTCTTAAAAACATTTTCCCAAATTTTACAATCTTTATCTGATAAAAATAGGTTGATTTTAAGTTTATTATTTTATTCTATCTCCATGTTCCCACATATCTTTTACATTTTTTTCCTTTTTCCTTTTTCTCTTACCTGTTTTTTTTTTTCCATTTTCTTCTTTCTCCTCTTAGATGTGTCCCTATCTTTTTCTTCTTTCTCCTCTCCATCGATTGCCCCAATCCTGCAGGTTTCATTTGTTGATGTCAGTAAGGATGGCAACGGGGCAGATCAAGTATGGGTGGATCAGGTGTGGAGCAACTGTACCTACGACCTGCCTGTTGAGCCTAACAGGTGAGGAAATGCGCCCATGCCCATGACCTGTGGGTCACAAGCTCTACATGACTTATCCACAAGGCAATAGTGGCGATTGATTCTGGACTTCTCTTCTTCATCAATCCTTTGATCGACGTCGCGAGCCAACAGGTAGTTGGGCAATTTGGTCGGTTGGTGACTTGAGAAAGGGTGTGAAGAAGAAGAGAGAAGAGATGAAAGGTGTGAAGAAAAAAAAGAGAAGAGACGAAGAAATAGGGATGAAGAAGAAGAGAGAAGAGATAAAGAAGAAGAATTCGAGAGAAGAGACGAAGAAATATGGATGAACAGAGATGAAACAGAGAAGGACAAAGAAACAAAAATGAAGATGATGAGTTTTGCGTAAGAAGCGGCAATGGCGGAATATGGATTTAGGGTTATATATTTGTTAAATGACATTTTGGTCACTTAAGTAATTTATTTATTTCATTTTAGTCTATTATTTCAACAAGTTATAATTAGGTCATCACAAAGCAAAGGAAAATTGTGATGGGTTGTAGGTGTAATAGGTCTATCTACAGGGTAAAATAAAAATCCATGACAAGTAGTCAGGTGTAATTTTCATAAAAAATCCGCAACCCATGGGTCGGATATCTGCGGGTTACAGATTTCACTCGACTCACTACTATCCCTAGATGTTAACAGCCACCCAATGGCTATGATTGAGGGAGCACCAGTGCCTCCCTTTTGGGGTTGGTATTCTAAAATCTTACCAACTTAAGTACGGGTGAATAATCAAAATAGTTCACGCTAAACTTTGATAAGATCAAACAATAAAGAAATACAAGAATTTATTTGGTACCCATAAAATGTGATGACTTGGGTTTTTTCTAGGGGTACTTGAATCAGGCAACACAAAATATAGATCAGGAGGCCATTTGAACTGAAGTAATACGAAGAAGCAAGAACCAAAACAAAAACATGTAACAAAAGGTTTTGTTAATGGTACCAAGAGTATACAAAAACTAGTAACTATTACTCCTCCGTCTCAAACTAGTTGATTTTTGTGTTCTTGTAAATACTAAGGATATGATATTACATAAACATGGTATTACTTCCATCCTATGTTCTTTTATATATCCCACTTTTTTTTAAATTAAGAGTCAATTCATTTCAACTTAAGTCAATTTAATCCAAAATGACTTATTTTTATTTTTACATCTTTTTCCCTAAAACTAATTTTATTTTGAAACTAATATTAAGTAGATGTAATAATCATTCTGAAAGTAAAATTTCATGATATTATTATTTTTATGAATTTTTTAGGTGTTAAAAAATAAAAATTCATAAAAATTTAATAACATTATAAAAATTATATTTTTTATTAGATCATTCCATCAATGTAATATTTACTTTCAAATGAAATTGGTTCTAGGTAAAAGTGATGTAAAAATAAATTATATTTTAATTAGATCATTACATCAATGTAATATCCACTTTCAAATGAAATTGGTTCTGGGTAAAAACGATGTAAGAGTAAAAATAAATCATTTTAGGTTAAGTTAACTTATGTTAAAATGAATTAACTCTAAGTTTGATTTGAATTTATTTATATCATTATTAGCTAGAAAATTTTTAAAACATATATATTAAGAAACTATAGGTTTTCATTTATTATTTATACATAAAATTTTTTCATTTATATAAAATGTTGAAGATAAAAAAATCATATATTAATTGTTGTTAACGGTGAATATTGCGAAGAATTTGAGATGAATGGAATATGTTTTTTTCAATTTTAACCTTGACTATAAATCATACAATCACAAAAAAAAACCTTGACTAAAAAGGTACATGGTAGTCAGTGGCAAGGAAAAGCTTTGAAGAAACTATGTAAATAAACATTATTTATCTTGGAAAAAAAATTACTCCCTCTATCTCAAAATAGATGAAATGTTTCTCTAGGTATGGAGATTAAGGTGTAGGTAATTTATATCATTTTTTCTAATTTTACCCATGGAACTAAAATTAATTTTTTTTAGATTTTGTGTAGTGAGAGTTTAAATAATGATTAAAAAATGAAAATATTCTTTTTTTTGGATTTGTGCAATGAGAGATTGAGTGAAGATTAAAAAGAGATTTTTTATTAAGTTTTGTGTAGTGAGAGTTTAAATAGGGGTAAAAGGGTAAATTAGTTGTTTAAAATTTTTCAAAAGATGAAATGTTTTAACCTTTTTAGGACATCCTAAAAAGAAATACATTTCATCTAAATTGGGACGAAGGGAGTATTGTCAGAGATGTTGTGATTTTTTGCTCACATAGGAAAAGTTAAAGAAGCTTGAGGACTTGATGAGTAATCAGACCAAGGAAACAAACAAATACTATGAGAGAACGGTTGATGCATGTTGGTGAGCAAGAAGGCCTTTTTCCCTAGGGACTTCAATCACTGAATAGCGTTGAAGATAATCCAAAAGGCCCTTGATTTCAAGGAACGATAGGGAGGAGATTCAGGCTTAAAGATAAAATATTTATATGTCGCATGTAGAACTTGTGAACAATCACTTAGAATAATGACTAAGATGAGTTGTAGAGTGGACATGAAAAACAAAGCTCCATGAATGGCACAAACTAGTTTAGCTTCAAGGGTGGATTCAAAATGAGGGAGAAGAATGTCACGACGATGTCATATAGGTCATTGAAACCTAACCAAACCTAGGCAGTTGCTCCTAACCTAGTAGAGTTTTGCCAAGCACAATAGGTGATAAAAATATCTGGCAGCAATTGAGAATTTGGACGCCGACTATGATTCCAAGTTCAACATAAGGTAAGAGAAAGGTTAAAAGGCAAGCAAGATAGCTTATGTTGAAGATCCCTGGCCATAGAGAGATGAAGATAGAGATTACCCACCTAACAATTAAGGATGGAACATGAAAAGTAGCATTCTTGAATTTGCATTCATTTTAACCAATCCATATAGTAAAAAGGGTGGATAATAAAAGTTGAAACCAAGCTAGTAAGTAATGCTTTTGATGACGTAAGAGGGATGCAAGCCATGCTTGAAATGGTCCATAATTTATTTCCCCAAATTTCATTAATCCCCATACAGTCCAAAAAAAGAAGAAGCATCATTTCTGAGGAGTTGTGGCAACGGGAGCAAAATGGGCCTATCTCTTGAAAATCTTATTGACTTTGGGATCTTTTCGAAGCATGTATAGATTATGAGTTTGAGATCAATTTACTTTTTTTTTTTCTTAAAAAGGTTATTTTTTCGTTATTTGTAAGATGTACGATTTCTACTGCCGAAATATAGCACTGAGAAACGGGATATGTTTGATTCAATGATAAGCTTATATTTATTATATTTATTACTCTCATATTTAATATGTTTTAATATGTTTTGAACCTTAAAGATATATTTTGAGTATGTTTTGTAGCTTAGAGCATATATAGACTCAATTGATTGAAAGTGGATTTAATTTACAATTTAACAAGTTTAAATTTGATTGTGTTCTTTCAAGATTTTGACAGATTGGCGATATTCCAGTAAAAAAAATCATATCTTGAGCTACAAAGATCAGAATCAAGTGATTCTTTATTCATTGGAAAGCTAACATCTGGAGCTACAAATCATATTCAGACCATGAAACCATTCTGCAAGTTAAGAAAGGCAAATTTAGCTTCAAAGTCCCAATTTGTGAGTCATCATTGGTTCGGAAGTAGTTGTGGTATTTTGGGCATATCTTTGGTTGTAGATGTCTGTTTTATATGATTTAGGTATTGTTTCAAAGCTAAGAAAGAGATATAAAACTTTCATGCTTTGAGTTTTAAGAAATAGTAACTGAATCAAGGTCGAGTCTCCGCTTGAAGTTGCTGCTGCTATTCTAGAGCATTACTTGACTGACAACTTTGAAACCTCATAGTTATTTTGAATCTTTTTATTTGTTTGGGATGCTTTTGTAACAATATAGAAATTTTAGGGAAATTTTATGTATTTAGCATGCTAGGCTACTCTTTTTAGGTTTTTAATAAGGGAGCACAGGAGCTCTCTCGCTCGCTAGCGGTTGACGCTCCTTTCTCTTTTGCAATTTCAGTTTTTTTTTTATTATTGTTCTTTGTTTTCCTTTCGATCAAGAGTGAGTAATTTCTCTGATTCAATTTTAGGAGCGATTTCCATTGCCAACATCGGTTGTGAGAATTGATTTTTTGTGCTTAAACTTTCTTTAAATTCAAACATTTACTTCTGCATTGTTAAGATTTATTTCAATTAATTTTCCTGTTCTCATTTATTGAATTGGTTCTGCGTTTGCAAATTTGTTTGATTTTCTTTCAACCGTTTAGGTGAAGAATTCAATTAGAAGCAAATGAATTGATTGGAGATTATTTTTATTTCTGGTTAGTTCATACAAAGAAGACATGTTAAATTGATCAAGCTTTTATTCAAATTTGCTTGATTTTCTTTCAACCACTTACATGAAGAATTCAATTAGAAGCAAGTGAATTGATTGAAGATTATTTTTATTTTTGGTTAGTTCATACGAAGAAGACAGGTTAAATTGTTCAAGCTTTTATTCAAATTTGCTTGATTTTCTTTTAACCGCTTACGTGAAGAATTCAATTAGAAGCAAGTGAATTGATTGAAGACTATTTTTATTTCTAGTTAGTTCATATAAATAAGTAAGTCAGGTTAAATTGTTCAAGCTTTTGGATTGTTACCTGGAATAAATTTTTGTTCATTGTTCTTAATACTAATTTTGGGTTTACTAGAAATTGATTTTCAATATCTAGTTACTCAAAATTAAGAAATTAATCTAAAGCTTTTTCTGATAAATTTTACTGTTGAACTTTTTTAAGGTTCTTTTTAACTTTAAAGAGAGTCCTGTTTATTGCTTGGATTGAAAAAATATTTTCTTTTGATGATCAATTGCATAACTAGAATGGATAATCAACCCTGAATTGAGCATTTTTAGTATTGGTTAATTTCATTTTGATTTTATAGTTAATTTATTTCACATTCAATTCAAGAAAACCCCCCAACCTTTTATTGCAGTTTTTTAACAGGAAACTTTCGGTTAAACAATTTCCCTTGGGATTTGACTTGATTTTCACAACTATATTACAAATTTATTTATTCTGAGTTATTAGTGATACCAGAATTATTTTTTGCAGTTTCGACGATCGAACATTCAACTATAGACCTTGCACATTTTTTTAGCCCCATTATATCGTATTGTGAAGTAAACTTACTTGGTTGTCCCAGACATATTCGGTATCCAAACTCATGAACTGATAGAGAAAGACCAAACAAATAAACACAAAAACAAACCTACATAATAGGAAACCAATGCACGAGTGAAGTAACATACTAACACATGATTAGACTAACAAACTATCCAAGTATAAAACATGGATGATGCCCAAACAAATCAAAAATAAAAAATAAAAAGAAACTATTACAGAGTTCATAATTCATAAATGTCTCACCACCTATGTCTCAGCTACTCTTCGCACCTGGTCTAATCCATTAACACCAAAATGGACCATTGGGATCTGTTCATATTTTCATTTGCTAATATTCATCCTAAAGGTGATGAAAGAGTGAGTAATCAGATTATGCAAGGGCAAGGAATAAACAATAGTGGTATTGGTGTAAGGTTAAATAGCCTTATGTGCGTTAAAGCATGCAACTCAAAATCAATTGACAATTGATGGAGAGACCTTATCACTATGTAAAGTTTTAACTAACCTTTTTTTTTTTGTTCATGTGAGACCTTTCTTTTTAATAATATGAGTACTAAAAGGAATATTGTTACTATAATATCTATATTTTTACTGAATAAATTTCTTACATCAATAAATATGGGCTAAGAAAAAGCTGAATCTTGTTTGCTCGTGACATATTTCTTCTACATGGTATGTTTCAATGCTTGTGGTGGGAGTTGATGAGATCAAATATCTCTGTTGGATCAAATTATTTTGTATACATAATTTAATTGGTATGTGTTGCTTAGGCACAGAACTAGTGGGATAAGGCTACATGGTGAATATTCCTAGGATAGATATGGAATCACTTATTAGGAATGTTGAATTTTTAAAATGGTTTATTTGGTGTTTAGGATAGTTAGGAAGGTTAGGAAATACATTGAAAATAGTTGACTGACTAGTTGTGTAATTTAAAGTATGGAAAGCACTTAGTTGAAAGTTTTTGTTTATTAAGGAGGGAAAGATAAAAAAAAGTCTTATGACTTTTGCAACTTGTCTAAGTAAGTCCTATATCGTCATGTCTATTTGTTTGAATCCCATATCTTAAAAAAAGTGATCGTTATTAGTTCTATTGATGGAAAATTTGACGGAATTCTAATGTAGCTGAAAATAGACATAAAAAACAAGGGGGAAAAAATCAAAATTGGACATCTAACTTTGTAACTTTTATAATTAAGTCAATAAGTTCCTATTTTCTCACATTTCACTCCTGGATTCAAAAGAAATCTAGAACTGTGTAACTCTGATTGGAATGTGAAAGTTACATTATTGCTTTTATGCCTAAAATTTTTAAAAAATATTTAAAATAAACCATTTCTTCTTCTTCTTCTTCTTCTTCTTCTTCTAATAAAAAATTATATTTCCTTTTTTTTTAAGGCCATTGATTGCGATTACGTCAATGGAATATACCATGAGAATGAGGATATGATGTCAATTGAGCCATTTAAAAACTAGCACTTTACCTACTTAACAATCACTTGAAAAAAAATCTTTTAGAATGTAATTAATTATTTACGAGTGATCCAACTCAAAAATAAAATTTTAAAGATACTATATTTTAAAAATTTATTTTGAGCTTATTAACTTATAGAATTTCATTTGATGTACAAGTCAATTGAAAAATTAAAAATATTAATTAATAATAGTGTATTAAATAGTTCATTACTTAATATTTCACAATCAATTTTGTAATATTTGATTGTATTTTATGGATTCCATTATAAGACAATATAATCTTTTTCTTATTAATTCTTCATGGTTTTGTAGAAGCTTGGAAGAATAGACTATAAAATTTTACAAAATGAGCCATAAGTGTACTAGAGAAAGGATATTTATATTGGCAATAACAATGTAATAATGATGATTTCATTGATGATGAAAAAATGAATTTATAAACTAATGAATATATAGATATATAGGAAGACTAATTAATTATAAAATTGTACACCGTTATAATCAAGCCATTGACATTTGGATTGGGATTGAGATCATTCGGTTTTAGCTTTCTTGTGAGAACATAATCCGGCTATTGCTTGGCAGAAGGTTTTTATTCTGCTCCCTGCTATGAATTCTTCATTTCTAGAAGCTTTGCATATTTTTAATTTTTGGATCATGATTAGTGTTATAAGTTAAAAGCCTGCATTTTTGATTGAAAAGTATGAAAATTGTTCCTTGTTCTTCACTCTTGGGGTGAAAAGAGAAAAAGAAAATGTAGTGGGTTTGTACTTGAAAGACAACAGCACCAAAAGAGAATATTTAATATTAGGGGCGAGTTGCAAAAAATAAAAAGAACCTAGTGACTTAATTATAAAAGTTACAAAGTTATATGTCCAATTTTGATTTTTTCCCTTTTTTTTAACGTCTGTTTTTCATCACATCAGATTTCTATCAAGTTTTCTATTTATAGGACTAACAGTGATCACGTTTTTTAAGATATAGGACTCAAACAAGAATTCATGAATATAGAGGACTTACTTAGAAAATTTGAAAAAGTTATAGGACTTTTTTTTTTTACATTTCCCCTTATTAAGGTGGAAAAAATAGTAGAATGCTTGTGTTCACTCCTATGGCCATTTGCCCCCTCAACCCTTGTTTCAGCCGACATTCCCCACCAAATTTTTGTTGGCCTTAAAACTTTATAGATTCTTTTACACTCTAGCCCCTAACTTTGGCTATTTTCAATTTTCTAGATTTCTTTTCAAAATATTTATCATTATCCTTTCTAAATTTTTTCTAGGATAAGTCTAGATTTTCTTAAGCTCCAAGTAATTCTAGAGTTTTTTTATTTTTATTTCTAGATTTACACCAAGATTTTAACAGACCTCTTTGATGAATATTTGTTAAACTCCCAACTGGGTCCATGTGCACTCAAACTTTGTTCTTGGTAGTGCCTTGGTGAAGATATCTACAACTTATTATTCCATTGTGTAGTGTTCTAGCTGATCTCATTGTTTGCTGATGCCTTCCTAATAAAATGATATTTTATTGCAATGTGTTTTGTGTGGCTTTGGTAGACCGGATTCTTCATCATGTATACAGTTGACTTGTTGTCCTATAATATCTCTGTTGGCTCTTTTTTCAACTCACCGATGTCTACTAGAATCTGTTGCAGCCATGTACCTTGATTTGTGGTTCCTGCAGCTACTATATATTCTACTTCAGCAGATGATTATGCCACAAATTCTTGCTTCTCTTTTGACAATGAAAAGAATCCTAATCCGAATGTGAATCCATAGCCAGATCATCCATTGATTTTCCCTAATCACTGTCTGTGTGTCTGAGCAATCTTGAGTCGATAATGGATTCAAAGTAGATTTTGAAATCCTTAGTTCCTTGGAGATACCTAAATATTCTTTTGGCATTTTCATAGTGGATCTCACTTGGCTCTTGCATGAACCTTGATAGTAGGCTTGTAGTGTACATTATGTCTAGTCTTATAGCTATTAAATAGAGTAGGCTTCCAATGAAACTTTTGCAGTAATAGGCATCCACTTTTCTAGAGTTATTTTTTTCCTTAGTTTTTGATTTATAGCCAGAGGAGTAGTTACGGACTTGCAACAGTCCATCTTGAACTTCTTTAGGAGGCTTTCAGTGTATTTCTTTTGTGACATTAATATTCCTTCTTTTGTTTGATTTACCTCGATCCTTAGGAAATTATGCATCAGACCAAAGTCACCTATTTTGAACGTCTTCATCATGTCTTCTTTGAAGTCTTGAATCATACTCTCATTGTTTTCTTTATAGATTAAATCACCTACATAGAGAGAAATAATGAAAGTATTTTTACCTTGGGTCTTTATATAGAGCATTAGTTCACTCATGCTCCTTTTGAATCCTTGATTTGTTTTGTACACCTGCTTAACTCCAATGATCTATTTGTGTTGTGGCCGATTCACGAACTCCCATGTTTCGTTCCTCTCGATCATTCTGATCTCCTCCTTCATTACCTTCAACTATTCTTCTTGCTTTCCAGAGGCTTCATAACTTTCAGGTTCTACCAATGTGACGCTGCATGTTTCCTACATGTTTCATATAGTTCTATTAATGACTTTGTACTTCTTGGCGTTAACTCTGAATCATCAAAATTAATGGTAATGAAGACTTTGGAGCTATTGGCTAGAATGAAATTATTTCACAATCTTCAATTTCCTTGACTTTTGGTTCTTCACTTGGAATTGATAGTGGTGGCATGTATGTTATTTTAACCTTTTTCTCAATCTTTTGTTCATCCTAATTCTAGGATGCTTCTTCATCGAACTCCACATCATAGCTAATTGTCAGCTTAGATTTTATGTTCTTTTGATTGCATATTGTAGCCCAAAAAGATTCCTCTTTTATTCCTATTGTTGAGCTTACTTCTTTTTCCTTGTGAAACATGGATATAGCATATGTTGCTAAAGACTCTGAGATGTATAACTGAAGGCTTTCATCCACTTCATGCTATAATTGGTGTTTTGCCTTATACGGCTCTAGTTGGACACCTATTAAGTATATAAACAGTAGTGTAGATAGCTTTAACCTAAAATATTTTTGGCAAACCTTTTTTTACCAACATTGATCTTACTATCTCCACCATAATTCGATTCTTTCTTTCAAATACACCATTTTATTCCAGTGCATAGCTAATAGTGAGTTGGTAATCAACTCATTTCTTCTTGCAGAACTTGTCAAATTATTTTGAATTGTGCTCCTTTCCTTTATCACTTCTTAAGGTCTTAGTGTGACGAATACTTTGTTTCTCCACTAAATGCTTGAATTTCTTGAATATTCCAAATACTTCTAATTTTTGTTTCATGAAATAAATTCAAGTCATTCTAGTGAAGTCATCAATGAAAAGGATGAAGTACCTATTTTTGCTTAAAGTGATCATCTTCATTGGTCCTCATACATTTATATGAATCAGCTCTAACAGCATTTTGGCTCTCCAAGAAGCTCCATATAGAAATGGTTATCTATGATTTTTCCTAAGTAGACATCCTTCATATGTATCTTTTATAAATTCTATCTTCAGTAAATCCTTGATCATATTTTGTTGTCAAAGAGTCTTTAACCCTTGAAGGTTAAAGTGGCCAAAATTTTTATGCCAAAGCCATGAATTGTTTTCTTGTGCTTTCATGGCCGTTTAAGTTGTATACCTCCATTGAATAGGAAAGCTTCTTCTCTTTATCTTGATCTTGGTGATGGCTAAATTTTTTTCCTCCTTATTATTGATAGTGCAGTAGTCACCTTCAAAGAGGAATGTATATCCATGCTCCATCATCTGGCCAACATTTAGTAGATTTTTTGTTAGATCTAGGACCTATAAGACATCATGTGTGCATCACATACCTTTCTTTGTTTGGATTGCTACAATGTCTTTAACGATGATCTTAGCATATTTCTTGTCTATCAATTCCACCTTTGAACTATAGGTGGTGTCTAGTTTAGAGAACACTTATTGATTCAGTGTCATATGATTACTAGAATTACTGTCGATTAGCCATGTATTCTCATTTTATTCAGCGACAGGTTAGCAGACATAAAAGATGTTTTATTCATCTTTTTGTTCCTCGGAGTAACTAGCTTGATGATTTTAAGTTCCTTTGCAAATTTTGTGGTTGAAATGACATCGATGGAAAAAACTCAGGATGAGCAGATCAAAGGAAAACCTTTTTGGGAAATCTAAGTCAATAGGGCCTCAAGACCTAAATACCGAGGAGCAAGCATCATGCTTAAAGGTCCCCTCAACCTAGAAGCAACACTCATAATTAACTTTTACTTTTCGGTAACAACAGTGTCATCGAATATGAAGCCATCATTGTCGAGATATGGATGGCTGGTCGAGTGGGGTTACGATGTATATAAATATACAGTGACTCTTAGCTAATGGTAAATCAAATCACAAGAATGGCAAGACCAAAAGAGCTTAGACTTTGCAAATAAGTTAACATGGTAAAGCATCTGATAAAGATGTTTAAACTTGTGCAAGTTCAGAAGATCCCGAGGACCCAGATTGTGAGGCCCTCTCAAAAGGATAGGAGGAGGTTGTAATGAAAGAGCTTACAGAACCTTCAGTCCACCCAATAAACTCTACCATCCCTAAAGATGATTGGAGGAAACTAATCAGAGGTTACCTCGAGGCGGGGGCACTAAGCGGAACCCTCGAAGGAAAAAAAAAGATCAAGATCTTAGCAGAACAATTTCTCATCATTGGACATGAACTATATAGATGAGGGTCGGTTGCCTAGTTGCTGTAATGCCAAACTCCACGAGAGAGGCAGCACATCCCCTGAGAAATCCACCAGGGGGATTGTGGAGCCCATTTGGCACCAATTCTTTGGCCTGCAAAGTCTTGCACCAAGGCTATTTCTGGCCAACAATTAGAAGGGACACTAGGGATTTTGTCCAATGATACCATGATTGTCAGCTCAACTTAAGAATATAGAGGCTACTCTCTTTCAGTGCCTCCCTGGTTGCAGACCCCTAGCCATTTACTATATGCGAGTTAGATCTAATTAGAGTACTTCTCATGGCTTTAGGACAATTCAAGTACTATATTGTGGCATAGATTACTTCATAAAATGGGTAGAGGTGGAGCCTCTATCTCCATCATCACTGCTCAAGTCATCAAATTCTTAAAGAATAACATTATATATTGATTTCAATGGCCACACGCCATCATTACTAATAATGGCAATCAATTTTACAACCAATAAGTTAATTTTTTACAGAGGAGAAAAGCATCCACCTCTACTTTGCCCTCGTTTCTTACCCATAGCCTAATATGCAAGTAAAGGTAACTAACAGGACCGTCAAGGAAGGCTTAAAAAAGAGACTATGCAAAGCTAAAGGTAATTGGGTAAAGGAATTATCAAATGTTCTATAGGATTATAAAGTGATGCCTCATAAGCACACAAGAGAATCAACTTTTGCGATGGTCTATAGGACTAATGTCCTCTTCCTTGTGGAAATTTCTTGCCCCACCTTGTAAACCCTGGCTTATGACCTGGTAAAAATGAAAAAGCATTTTAAGGGAACCTTGATCTACTGGAAGAACTAAGCAAAGACACAAAGGTCCACATGAGAGCTTTTACACAACAACCGCCCTCATTCATGATCGAATGATGAAACCAAAGAATAAACAAGTAGGAGTCCTAGCCCTCGTTAAGGTGGAACTAACTGGGAGTAACCAAAGACATGGGGCACTAAAGCTGAGTTGAGATGGACCCTACTTGGTCACAAAAAAACTTAAGGATGGAGTTTATGAACTGACTAGCTCAAAAGGGAGGAAGCTGCCCATGAATTATCACTCAAATGATCTATTACCCTACTTTGCTTAATTACTGAACTATCACAGAGATGATCTATCATCTTACTTTGCATAAATCACATTATCACATGATATACTTTGCTACATTTTGAATAAAATAAACACACTCCTCCTGAATGATTCGTGGCTCTACAAAATGAGATAGTTAATTGAGACTCCTCAACCACTTAAAAGCTTATGTCCTTGCTAAAAGGCCTATAAAGGCCTCCTGCTAAGAGGGTTGCTTAATCGTGTGACCTCTGCAATGGCCAAACTACCTCTTCATCAATGAATGTCAAACTAGAAGATTGCTACAAAAATAATTCTCAAATACAAGAGTGCAAACAAAGTAGAACCATTAAGCAAAATAAAATTTTTATTAACTTTAGAAATAATTATAATTATAACAGTAAGGAAGGATTTTGAGGGGATACAAAAAGTTGGTTAGCTACAAAGCCTCCTAAAACTCCTCAGGAAAAGGGCCCTCATCAAAGTCTATCAACAACACACCCTTATTGACAGTAAAAATCCTAGCTTTCTCTTCCTTTGGCCAAGACTCAAAACTTGATCCCAAATCTTTGATCTAGCTCTATATTAGCTTATTTTACCTGAAAGCGGTAGGAAAGAAAGCCTTCCTTGAACTCCAAGAAGACAGCTTTTCCAAGGCCCTTTTCACCTTCTGAAGAAGTGAGCAGAGCTCCATCACTCGAACATTGACCTCAATTCAAAGCCGCTAGTACTCTAAATATTCTTCGCACATAACAAAGCCAACATGCTTGATAAACTCTATGAAGGGCATTGTAGTGGCAACTGAGCCAGAGCTAATTTCTCCCTAAACTATCCTTAGGCCCAAGGAAGCATATTGATCCATTAGCAGAGCCTTTTTTATGACGTCAATCTTCAATTCTACCACCTTGAATAAGGCTTCCAAGTGCTAGGCCTCATTCTGGGCCTCATCTTCCTTTTCCCGATACTGCTTAAGAGCCTCGTCCAACTCTCCTACCTTCATCTTGAGCTCTTTAATGAGGCCCTCTTTCACTTCCTTAGCCTCTTTCTCTAGTTTGAGGTCATTGGCAAGGGTATTCTTACCATTGGATTCACAGCTCAGGCCATTCTACAAAAAGCCCACATTTTTGTTCAAAGCCCCAAGTTAGGACTGCAAGGCTTTTTCACAAGTTGCCCATTGTTCACCCATAGCATAGGTAACGATGCCTTTCTGTCAAAACCAAATTTTTTAGAGCTAAACAAGGAAAGCTCTTCAAATACTAGGCAATCAACAAAAAGGATACCTGGAGAAGGTTACAGCCTATGTTCATTAAGTGGGCACTTTTCCCTAAAGAGGATAAGCAAGAAAGTGCTAATCCCTAGGAGTTTTCAACCCATCAAGGATATAGTGATTGATGTCACTTTGGTCCTTAAATATCAATTAACAGATACCCATTGCCTATTGGGGGACAAAAATGTGGTCAGGCACAACCTCATTCAGCGCCAAGTCTTTCTTTTACACCTGACCTTGCTTAGGAATCAGATTATGCGGTTGAAAGCTCTCATCCACTTTTAGCTTTACTAGCACCTTTTAAGTGGAAGAGGCCTTCTTGGGAACAACCCCTTCTATGACCGGAGCAGGGGGTGATGGAAAGAAATAGAAGCCTCACCTAATAGCCCTAGGGCTGCGTTTTGCTTTAGGAACACTTTCCCAACCACTTTTTGCCTTTACAACACCCCCCACAGCTTGGGGCTCCACTGTAAGGAAAGGCCTAGATGACCTCGCATGCTTCTCTATAGTTGCTGGATGAAAAGATCTGTAGTCAAACAAATGACCTCAAGTCTATAAAGTCAACGTGGAAAAATTTGCCTAATGTTGTCCTACTACTACCACTGTCATGAAAGGCATTACCTCCCTAAGGGTCTACAGGGTGCGCCTTCTTACGGATCACCTAGGCCTCTGGAGGAGACTAAAAAAGTCCCATGATGTTGGTTGATGGCTTGGATGATGAGGACCTCGTAGTACACGCTGAGTTGGCATGGGGAATGTTGAGGTTCGGTCTCTACTCTTGAGAGCCTACTCTTCTCCTCAAGTTCACCACTTAGGAGTTTTCTTCTCTACTATGAAAAACAAGAATACACAATAGCATATAAGGGCACACAACCCTTTGGTAGTTTCTTCTACTTTCACCTCTCACTAATTTTGCCAAAGGCTAACTAAAAACCTTTCTAACTCCCTTTCCCTTACAAGGAAATCACTCAACTACTCAAGACAAGCTCAATAATTTCATGGTTATAAGGTGGTAAGAACTATGAAAACACTCAATGCTAGATAAGCCAATGAAAGCACAAGTTCTTGATTTTTAAAGTTCAAGCTCTTTGATGAAGGATTCTCTTTTCTAGTTGCCAAAAGAGATTTTGAACATGTATCTTGGTGTAGTTATACTCTTTAGGAAGCTACTTGACCGTTGCATCCCTGCTGGAGACGCCTAAGAAAGTTCCTTAAAAACTGAGGATCGTTGCCCTGTTTTTCACGCTGAAAAAAATACTCCAGAATTCGTGTTAAGTTTTGAGTTTAATGAGTTAAACTCAATTTCACCCTTTAACGGTCAAAAGCAGCTTGAGACAAGTCATTTAATGCTTTGTAGGATTGTCTAGGTGGCATCCTCAGATTTGTTTGAATGATTTTTTAAATTCTGGCTGAAATCACGCCACTTGAAGAAATTGACCGGAAGCTTTTAGGCTTTCACTTAACGGGTTAAAACCATAGTTTAACAAGTTAACTAATGTTTCAAAAAATTCCAGGAATCCTAGATTACAGATTAAGCCATTTTAACGCATTAAAGTATAAACTTGGGAGCAGGTTAGACTTAGGTGATAGAAAGACCTGTTAAATTGTGACTTAAATGAATTAAACTTGAAACAACTTAGGAAAACTTGTCATTTGGAAATCAAACTTAATTCAAACACTAATATAAATTAATAACCTACTAACTTCTCTTCAAAAACAAGTTTCCTCAATAAACTTAAAACATATATTTTTTAAGATAACATTTGATACACTTTGAAATTAAGCATAAGTTCAATTAACCTTATTTTGACCAATGAAGTCAGATTAAAAACATTAACACAAATCATTTGTCATCATCAAAATTAAAGTTCACTTTGGAAAAAATCCAACAATCTTCCCTTTTTTGATGATGACAAAACCCTTTGAAAATAAATATTTGAGAAAGTCAAGTGTAAAGATTTTGGAAAAATTTTGCCATAGTCTCCCCTAAAAAATGAGCTGTCCTCTCTGTTTAAAAACAATAAACAACCACAAATATCCAACATATATAGAAATCCAATCACTTCCACAAGTAACAACAAAGAAAGATAATCATGCTCCCCCTTATTCCAACATAAATCAACAACACTCCCCCTCACTTCTTGCATGCTATTTTCAAGAACAATTAAAGCTAAAAGACTCTAAGCAATAACATAAAGTTTTGCAACAGTAGCACTATTTTTCCCCCTTTTTGTCATAATAAAAAAATCAAGAATGAATAAGAAGGAAAGAAATCACAAACAACAGGAAGTACTGCAACAAAGATACATAAACATGAACAAATCCACAATGATAAGGATCAAACTAAAATAGGTCCAAATGCATAGAAAAGAGTAGGAAGAGATAACCCGAGTTTCAAAAGTAATGTAAGACATTTAGGAGAGACATGTTGGTGTCACTACTAGACTTTGCAAAAAGTTGACCAGTTTTAAGAAAACGGACAAAAACGAATTGGTACAAGTTAAACTTCTCACTTAATCGATTAAAATCGCCCAAAGTGGAAAAGAAAAACAACGAGAGCAAGCTTGGCTCGTTAAACCGACATAACCCATTAAAGACGTATTTTAACATGAAAATGCACTCTGTTCAAATTAAACTAAAAAATTAATCGGTTAAACTGAACCTAAATGAAAAATAACTTTAAGATTTTTTTAAAAAATTAAATTAACAAAGAGAATTTTGAGCACAAACTCATAATGACTAAGTAACACACTTTAGTTTATGAATAATTGAACCTTATGATCATGAAATTAATTTTCATGAACAAATAGTTCCATTCTTTGAAGAAAGCAAACAATTACTTTGGGTTGCTCATTTGAACTTTCCTTCTAATAAAAATAAATCTTTCTTCACATAAGGGTTTAGTAAAAATATCAGCCAATTGATGTTGAGTATCAATGAATTCAAGAACAATATTACCATCATGCACATGATCTCTAATAAAATGATGCCTAACTTCTATATACTTTGCTCTAGAGTGGAAAACCGGATTTTTAGCTAGAATAATGGCACTTGTGTTGTCACATTTAATGGGTCTCTTTTTGAAGCTAAGCCCATAATCTTTCAATTGTTGGTTCATCCACAATATTTGAGCTACACAACTCCCGGTCGCGATATATTCAGCCTCCACGGTGGATAAAGCAACCAAAGTTTGTTTCTTTGAAAACCATGATATAAGGCAACACCCAATAAATTGACAAGAGCCACTAGTTGATTTTTTATCCACTCTATTTTTGGCATAATCGTCATCGGAATATCCTAAAAGATTAAAACTAGTGTCTTTAGAGTATCATAATCCTAGGTTTTGTGTATTAACCAAATATCTAAAAAAATTTTTGCCACTTTTAAATATGATTCCTTAGGACATGATTGAAAACAAGCACACAAACAAACACTAAACAATATATCTGGTCTACTAGCGGTCAGATAAAACAAAGAACCTATCATGCTTCTATAGAGTTTTTGGTCAATAGGCTTACCATCTTCATCCTCATCAAGCTTAGTTGTGGCACTCATTGGAATACTAGGCTTTGCATTTGAGTCGCCAAACCTTTTGAATAGCCCTTTTGTGTACTTAGCTTGATTGATGAAAATACCTTCCTTTGGTTGTTTGGTTTGAAGTCCAAGGAAGAAGCTAAACTTACCCATCATGCTCATCTCAAATTCACCTTATATTAACTTAGAAAACTCTTCACACAAAGACTCATTAGTAGCACCAAATAGAATATCATCCACATAAATTTGCACAACTAACATATTATCCTTGGAATGCTTAATAAAAAAAGTAGTATCAATCGTACCTCCAGCAAACCCTTGATCAATCAAAAATTTACTCAACCTATCATACCAAGCTCTAGGAGCTTGCTTTAACCTATACAAAGCCTTCTTCAATTTAAAAACATGATTTGGACAATTTTGATATTCAAAACTAGGGGGTTGTGAAACATAAACTTTTCTTTGATAAAACCATTTAAAAAAGCACTTTTCACATCCATTTGAAAAAGCTTAAATCTCCATATAACAAGTAAAGGCACAAAGTAATCTAATAGTTTATAACCTTTCAGCGGATGCAAAGGACTCTTCAAAGTCAATACCCTCTTCTTGACTATAACACTTTGCAACTAGTCTTGCCTTATTTCTAGTGACAACATCATTTTCATCAAGCTTGTTTCTAAAAACCCATTTCGTCCCTCTAATGGAGTAGTCTTTTGTCTTAGGCACTAGTTCCTAAACCTCATTCCTACGAAATTGGTTTAGTTCCTCTTGCATAGCCAAAATCTAATTTTCATCTCCAAGGGCTTCATAAATGGTTTTAGGCTCTATTTGAGACAAGAAGGCATAGTAACTAAATAATTTTTTCAAGGAAGATCTAGTCACAATACCTCTTGAAGCATCACCTATTATGAGGTCTTTTGGATGACTAGATTTATGCTTGAACTTCCATTCACTAGGCAATCCTTGATGAGAATGCTCTTCTTGTTAAGGCTGTTATTCCTTAGGTTGATCTTGAGTGTCATGAAAAAGCTCTTGGCTTTGTGTATTCTCTAATGCATCATTGGGCTCATCTCTTTCAAAAGTGGCATCTTTTGGTGGAACATGAGAGACTCCTTACTCATTGTGATTGCTTTTATTTTGATGAGCATCATCTACAACATCATCATCACTGCAACACTCTTTTCTAGTAGTGTTGTTAGTCTCATCAAATACAACATGAATATATTCTTCAATCACAAGAGTTCTTTTAGTAGAGACTCTAAATGCCTTGCTTTTATTAAAATACCCAACAAATATAGCTTCATCACTCTTTGCATCAAATTTACCAAGATTATCTTTTCCATTATTCAAGATAAAGCACTTGTACCCAAATGCATGAAAATATGAAATGTTTGGCTTCTTACCTTTCCAAAACTCATATAGAGTTTTATTGAGAATGGGTCTAATCAATGCTCTATTAGAAATGTAACATGCAGTATTTGTTGCTTTGGCCCAAAAATACTTTGGTAAACTACTTTCACACAACATAGTTCTAGCCATCTTCTCAAGAGTTCCATTCTTTCTTTCTATAATACCATTTTGTTGAGGAGTTCTAGGAGCCAAAAAGTTATGAGAAATGCCACTAGATTCACAAAATGAAATCATGTCATAGTTAATGAACTCTTTACCATAATCACTACGAATTAAACTAATGGATGAACCTTTTTCTTTTTGAACCCTATGTGCAAATGGAATGAATACATCACAAGTGTCCCTTTTATGAGCAAGAAAAAATACCCAAGTAAATCTAGAATAGTCATCAATAATCACAAAACAATATTGCTTTCCACCCAAACTTCTAGTTCTAATGGGTCCAAACAAATCTATATAAAGTAGTTGAAGAGTCCTAGAAGTTGAAACACAATTTTTTGATTTAATGGAAACCTTAGTTTGCTTTCCTTTCATGCAAGCATCACACACTTTGCCTTTTTCAAACTTCATTTTAGGTAAACCTCTAACCAAATCACTTTTTACTAGTTTTGAAATTATGTACATACTAGCATGACCAAGTCTTCTATGCCATAACCAACTATCATCTTTGTTTGTGGCCATTAGACACTTCACATTGAAAGAAGACAAGTCATTCAAATCAATCACGTAAACATTTCATTGCCTTCTACCAGTAAACTTAGTTTGATTGGAAGCAATATCAATCACTTGACATACCAGAGCTTCAAATATAACTCTATAACATTTATCACAAAGTTGACTAATACTAAGCAAGTTATGCTTCAATCTATCAACAAGCAACACATTGTCAATTGAGGAGGAATCTTCCTTACCAACCTTACCTATACCAATGATGGTACCTTTGCTATTATCTCCAAATGAGATGGCTCCTACTTCTTTTGGCTTGAGGCTTATGAAATGAGACTTATCACTAGTCATGTGTCTTGAGCATCCACTATCCAAGTACTAAGTCTCATTTCTTGCCCCCTAAAAATGAACAATCACTTGTTGTACTTTGGTACCCAAATTTTCTTGGGTCCTTCAATGTTCGTTACAATTTTAGTTCCCTTAGGAACCCAAATCATCTTATAGCCAATTTGTGCCTTTGGTTTCTTGGTTATGCAATCATATACATAATGACCCTTTGTACCACATGCATGAAAAGTTGTGAATGGGCTATACATGGTAGATGATGCACCAACAAATCTATTCCAAAATTTATTTTCCTTAACTAAAGGATTGTAACCTATTTCGGCCTTATCATAAACATCCTTTTATGCTCTAAGTAACAAGTCTAATTTTTCTTTTCCTTTGAAAAATCTAGATAAAGATTATGTGAGACCAAAGTTATCCTTTTTTAGCTCACATCGTTCTTTGGTCGAGGATGCATTCAAAGCTTTTAACTCTCACACTTGTTTAGCAAGTTTTTGGGAATCCTTATAAGGAGCATTAAAAGCATTTTGCAACTCTAAATACTCACTACCTATAGATATGTATGAGCTAGATGAATCACTTGAATAATTATTTACCTCATCTTCCTTCTTTTCCATGAGACATAAGTTGAAGTGACTTTGGCTTGATGAGGACGTTACATCATTATCTACCAACACACAAAGATTTGCTTGATCACTTGAGCTATTAGATGAAGATGAACCTTCACTTGAAGATGAGTCACTTGCACTCCAAGCTGCCATAGCTTTTCTACTATTTTTCTTGGAGAATTTCTTGTACTTTTTTGGTTTCTTCTTCTTCTTTAAAGGACAATCGAATTTGAGGTGTCTGGCTCCTTGCAATTGTAAAAAATAACCTCATCCTTCTTTTTAGAATGTTCTCCTTTACTCTTTTCATGCTTCTCCTTTTTGAAATTTTTGCTTCTTGACTTATTGAACATCTTACTAAATTTTCTTGCCAAGAAAACCACATCAATTTTTCCATCTTCACTTGATGATGTATGGTTCTCTTGAGTCTTCAAAGCCATTGACTTGTTCTTCTTGATGTATCTTTCCTCAACATGTTCCTTCATCTCATAGGTCAACAACTTTCCAAAGAGCTCATCCACATGCATTGTTTTAATGCTTCCTCCTTCATTGATGGTTTTTACTATACTCTTCCATGATGGAGGTAAGCTCCACAAGATCTTCCTCACCAACTCCTCATGTGTATACTCCTTCCTAAGCAATTTGAGTGGTGTGAGGATCTCATTGAATCTTCTAAAAATTTCTTGAATGCTTTCATTTGGCTCCATGGTAAACAAGTCATATGCCCTCATAAGTATGTGCATCTTGGTATCCTTTACTTGTTTGGTTCCTTCATAAGTCACCAATAGCTTGTTCCATATATCCCTAGCATTTCCACAAGAAGAAACCAAATTGAATACATCGGGGGTTAGTGCACAATATATGAAATTCATTGCCCTTGCATTCATAGTATACATGAGATCATCCTCCGGTTCATATTCCATTCGATCTTTTGGTACTTGGTTTCCATAAACCATTTTTATAGGTATCTTAGGACCATCCTTAATGATCCTTCAAAGAGCATGATCAATAGCTTGGATATGAATTTCCATTCTAGTTTTCCACTAATTAAAGTTTGTGGAGTCAAACAAAGGTGGCCTAGATAGATTTTGCCCCTCAAGATGCGTACTAGTGGTTGCCATGGATCTTTAAGCTTAAAAATCATTAGATTTTATCAAAACACAACCACTAGCTCTAATACCAATTGCTTTCCTAAATGCAACCAAGAGGGGAGGGGAATTGGTTGGGTTCCAAAGCAAACCAAAAGTGAGTTCTTGAACCCTCAAACTCAAATTTAATTTAACAAAAACTAATTAACCTTATTCTAACGAGAAAATGACTACCATAATCCACCTAAAATTTGCTTTGAAAGCTACCTTTGAAGTATTTTTGAAAACAAACAAGTTCAACCAAGATAAGTTGCATAAAACACCAACCAAAGATTAAGTATGTAGAGAGAGGGAGAAGCTTGCACAAGAGAATTTTTATAGAGGTTTGATCTCTCCTCTTGAGGGCCTACTCCTCTCCTCAAGTTCACCACTTTAGAGTTTTTTTCTCCACTATGAAATATAAGAATACACAATTGCATACAAGGGCACACAACCCTTTGGTAGTTCCTTCTACCTTCACCTCTCACTAATTTTGCCAAAGGCTAACTAGAAACATTTCTAACTCCCTTTCCCTTACAAGGAAATCACTCAACCACTCAATACAAGCTCAATGATTTCATGGTTACAAGGTGGTAAAAACTATGAAAACACTCAATGCTAGATAAGCAAATGAAAGCACAAGTTCTTGGCAATTTTTTGAGTTCAAGCTCTTTGATGAAGGATTCTCTTTTCTAGTTGCCAAGAGAGTTTTGCAACATGTATCTTGGTGTAGTTATACTCTTTAGGAAGTTATTTGACCATTGCATCCCTGTTGGAGACGCTTGAAAAAGTTCCTTAAAAATTGGGGACCGTTGCCCTATTTTTCACGTAGAAAAAAATACTTCAGAATTTACATTAAGTTTCGAGTTTAATGGGTTAAGCTCAATTTCACCCTTTAACAGTCAAAAGCAACTGGAGACAAGTCATTTAATGCTTTGCAGGACTGTCTAGGTGACGTCCTCAGATTCATCCGAATGATATTTGAAATTCTGGCTGAAATCGTGCCACTTGAAGAAATTGAGCAGAAGCTTTCAAGCTTCCACTGAACAGGTTAAAATCAAAGTTTAATGTGTTAACTAATGTTTCAAAAAATTCCAAGAATCCTAGACTACGGATTAAGCCATTTTAACACATTAAAGTATAAACTTGGGGGCATGTTAGACTTAGACGATAGAAAGACCTGTTAATCTATGACTTTAATGGATTAAACTTCAAACAACTTAAAAAAACTTGTCATTTAGAAATCAAATTTGATTCAATTACTAATATAAATTAATAACCTGCTAACTTCTCTTCAAAAACAAGTTTCCTCAATAAACTTAAATTAAACATATATTTTTTTCGAGATAATACTTGACACACTTTGAAATTAAGCATAAGTTCAATTAACCTTATTTTGACCAATGAAGTGAGATTAAAAACATTAACACAAATCATTTGTCATCATAAAAAATAAAGTTTACTTTGGAACAAATCCAACAACTATCACTATTGTATTTGTTTCCAACTTCTTGTTGGTTTTTTTAATGATCATCTTTTTTTTGCCGATAAAAAAAATAAATCTTTTCTTTTCTTTTCTTTTTGTTTAATAATTGAGTACCGGTCTTTTTAAGTTTTGAGATTTGAAAAATTAAGAATCTTAGAAAACATTTGGGTGAAATTAATAAAATTATGGAGATAGCATCTTCCTTTCCTAACATGAAAAATCCCGGAAAAATCAGTATATGACCGTAGGGCAACATCTTGAATATTTGATGCTAGAATTGGCAAGAGAAAAACAATAGTTTAATGTGTTGATATGGGCATATTTATGAAAGTTTGATGGCCATTTTGATTCAAGCCTATTTACTGCCATTGAAACACACACAAAAAGAAAAAGGAAAAGTCAAAGAAACGGATGGATTTTATTCACAGAGATAGACACGATAGAAATAAACATCACCAATCAAAAGCAAAGACTACAATCACAGAGCGAAACTTAGGCAGACTTATATAACGTAAAACTAGAGCTCAATCTCCAAGGCTCCATGTGCATCCGCTTTAGCCCTTGAGTCTAGGCTGGTGGGAAAAGTATCTGACTTCGCCCGCCGGGAGTGGAACACTTATTACTAAATGGTTTCGAACAATTCATGAGAACATCAAGTTCCGAATTTGCTTTCTTTGTGAAGCAAAAACGAATCTCCCATAGTTGCAGCACGTTATTAACTTTATTGCAAGATATTTCTGGGAACTTACCATATTTTTTTGATGAGCTGAATTTGTATGTCTCCTGCTTTGTAGGTGACTGTGGAACTCGGAATAAAACCAACTTCTGATAGAAAGTTTTGGAACATCATCAACAAACAACAATTAAATAGGTATAATATATATAGCATAAAGAAGTTCCTTAATTTCAACTCTTTTATAGATTACCTGCTAGGATCGAATGTAGTGATACGCCATTTGGTTCTAAGAAACTTTTGAGCCGTAAGGCAGCATTAAAGTAGCTCTCAGGTTGAGCGGGCCAAACAGAGCACATCCCATGTTCGTGCTATTCATGTTGCCAAAATTGCTCATTAATATTTGAATTCTGGTAGTTCTTCAAGTTTGGCCATTGGATGGTTAATTGTGACTTGGTACTAGTTTGTAGATGCCTCTTTTCATGAGGAGTTCCACAGAGTGCAAAAAGAAATGGTCATAAACACCCAAAGAAAATATTGAACAGAGGGAATTAAAAAGGTAGAGCTTACATTAATCTGAGGACACTTGCAATAACATCAGATGGCTTTACAGGCTCGACGGCTGTGCAAGAAGGATTACTGGCGTTGGGTGGGACACCGGTGACCTGAGAATGCTGTGGCCAGAGCCCATGGATTGTGAATTCGTCCAGGTATGGCCTTACACACTTCCATGACTTCTTCGCTGAGCTTGTAGCCGGCGGTCATTGGAGGACAAGCGTGTAAGAGTCCAGAACCGAATTAGCTGCCGGCTGGCTGCACTTGAACGTTGACATTTTGACCTCGACCAGGGATTCCCTACCATCCTCATCATCAGCCACTCTAAGCATCCCGATGCGACCTGAATATCGGCCCACCAGCGCTGCAATGACGGCTACACCAACGCAGGCAGCCACCGTAACTAGACGCCTCTGCATTTTGCTGTGAGCGAGGGACTTGATAAAAAAAATATTATTTGTGTGATTACTTGGCATATGTGATATCATGGGCTTTTACTTATTGATATATAAAGCTAGGAGTCCAATGAATAGATTTCAATATCGTAGTAGACTTGGAAAATTCAAAGTCTACTATAAATATTAATTGGCTTATAGTAGATAAGCTGGAGCTCAGTTATCTTGTTGATTTGACGGATGCATTTAGTAATACATAATGGTTTGGCGAGGTCGGTATCGTCCCCAAAGGTGCAATGTATGTCTTATTTGTGGATTAGAAATAGGAGGTCATCTTTAAAATTCAGCTGTTTAGACTAGTTGTTATGAGTCAACATGTAGAGTGGGGTTTGTATGTGGAAGGAGAGGCCTGGTCATTTTTGTTAGTAGGGTCTGGTTGGTATTCAGCTAGCCTCTGGCTGATATTTCTTTTCTGTTGTTTTCCTTGTGTTAACATATACATATATTGTCTTGTTGTTTAAAAAAAACATTATCAACATAAGCACGTGTGAATACCCAATACAGTTCACAGCAAACTTTATTATGATAAGTGGCAGAGATATATTATTATTCGGGTGGGCCATTGCCCATCATAAAATTTTGACAATGTTTCTTTATGTGTGTGTATAATATGTAGTGTTAAAGTTTATATGGTATAAAAAATTAAGCTCATTTTCATTATTCTTGCTATGTAATTAATTAAAGCTCCCTTTATTTATTAAATATTTTAGTTCGTAGTACTCAAACGCACTACACTACAAAAGAAAAGCTTTACCTTATTTGTCTTAAGACATTATAAATGTAATGAGTTTAATGTCATTATTAGAAGACTTTTAAAAATATTAAGAGATGAGGAATAGGATTTCTTTTTTTCTTTTTTGCAAATCTTATAGAGTTTTGCAAAGGTTATGACATTGATATTCCTAATCATAACAATCAATATTTTGAAGGTTGACACAGATGACAATGAGATGATGTTACAAATGAGCATTACTATCATTTTGACATATTCAATAAAGCCATAACTTTTTCAGGTAGAAGAAATACGGTCCAAAATTGATAACAAAGTGGCTAAACTTTTAAAACTCAGTGTAAGTTTGGATCCAAAAGATAGATATAAAGCCTTTAACATTGATTTTATTTGTAGCATTGCAAGAAAAATATTGTCTTTTTGATTTTACAAAACATGAACTAGAGACATTGCAATTCCAATTGAAATATTTTTCAGGTTGATGTACTGTATCACCCTTTGTTGGGGGAAATTATTCCAAGGTTTAGTAAAATATTATCTTGTTGATTGGTTAGTCTTATCTTGACGCTTCTTTTTTCTACTGCTACTATTGAACATGCATTTTTAGCAATGAAAATTTTCAAGACTCGACTACTCAACAAAATCAATGATGAGTTTCTTGTTGATATTTTAGTTATTTACATTAAATGAGATATTGTAGAGACTTTTAATTGGGACTTTATTTTAAAAAATTTTATTGCTGTGAAAGAATGTTGCGCCCAGTTTAAATTGTAAACATTGTTATTCATTTTTTATGTTATTTTATTATGATATTGTCGTATAAATATATTTTTATATTATTAGCCCACCCTAGATGAAATTTTTAGCTCCGCCAGAGACTATGATCAAACAAGTAAGAAGTAAAAGAATTTATTTGGTACCCATATAATATGAACACTTGGGTTTTTTGTGTGGGCCTAAATTATGCAACGCAAAATCTAGGGGGCAGTTCGTTTGCATTTAATCCAATTAAATGGATTGAATTATTCGCGGGTCAAAGACTGGGTTAAGACAACCCACGATTAAGGTTGGAAAATAGGCATGATGCTTGGTCATATTTACATCCTGTTGCCACTGTTACTGTTGCTTGAAGATTCTTTCTTCTTTTTCACTGGGATAAAAGCTTCTGGAACAACCTTTCCTAAGGAGTTGCGCGTGGTGGTAAATCCAGACATCCACCACAGTTTCGAACTCGCTGACATCACTTAGCCTCAAATCCGGTTATATCTTGCCGGATCCATTCATTACGTTGTCTGATTCTAGCCCAACCCCAGTCTCCTCCCCGCCGGGCATTTGATTTGTGTGGCTGCCAATGCCAAAGCCGGATTCAACCCATAGTTGCTTTCGTTAGGCCATTTGCCTGTTCTATTATAAAATCACCGGCCTCTTTTGCATGACTTTGGTCATTTTTCACCCAACCCCATGCTTGATGACCACCTGAAAGCTATGTCTCTTGTTCCCTAGGCTTCGATCCGTCGTCCGACTGCCGATTCATGCCCTATTTTTGTCTTAGCTGGCCCTAGCTTGGCCTATTCCTCATCTCCTCCAACGGATCTCACCTAAGCTCCTCATTCTCTGCCCAATACCCATGAATGGGGCAGGAGATCTAATAAATGCAACCTTAAGAGTTAGTTGGCAAAAGTCACACACGGATCCAAATTACCCGCCCAAGACCTATATGTGACCTGGATTTATTGGGATCAAATTAATCTCATAAATGGGAACGAACTGGCCCTAGATCAATAGGCGATTTGAATTGAAGTAATACTAAGAAGCAAGAACCAAAACTTAAAACATGCAACAAAAGTATTTTGTTTGGAACTGAAAGTATGTAAGAAAATAAGGTAAGGGACCTACGGTGAAATTTATTCAAGATCTAAGTTTATAAGTATGTAAACTATTATTTAAGTGATCATTATGTAATTATTAACCTTTGAATTAAATGACATTAATTATTTTAGAAAAATATGTAAATGAGGAAGTAACACTTTTTCCAATTGAAAGATAATATAGTCCCACCATCCCAAAAAAGATAATAAGTATTCATTTTTTTTGTTGTCCAAAAATATGAATTAATTGTTTCTCTTTTTGGAAATTTTTTAATATCTAATTTACCTTAAAACCATAATTTAAACTCTCTCTACATGAAATCCAAGAAATGCACAAAACCAAAAAAAATATATATATTCCTTTTCTGATCCTCATTTAAACTCTCTCTACATAAATCTAAAAAAAATTGATTTATTTTAGTTTTAATGGTAAAAATGAAAAGGATAACATAAATTACATATACCGTAATCGTCATACCAAAAGAAATGTGTCATTTAAATTGGGATAGAAGGAGTAACAATTTTAATAATAGGAGATCAACATAAAAATCTAAACAGAAGTTCCCTTCGACAATGTAAATCTATTGTGACTAGCACTGCACTTAGTTTTAGTGGTGGCCGGTGCGTCGACCCAGCCGGGCCTGGGTAGGGTTTTCTAGACCCAGGCATGGCCTACATATAAGCAGGGTAGGCCTGGGCCAGGGCGAGTTGAGTCTAAGCTAGGCCGAGTTTATCAGATTATTTAAAAGTATGCTTTAATATGTTTTCAATCATTGTTTTCAAATGAAGTGTAGAGGTAATCATCTCATTCCGCCAATCCCGGGTTTGTGGGCCTCTGTCGTTTGAGGATATTTGCCACTGGGTTGAACCTTAATGATGATAAGGAGGTGGAATGTCTAACGGGTGTTATCTTCCTTTTTTGTTCTTCCACCATTTGAGGATGTCTTCCTCATTGTTCTCAAATGAAGTGCAAAGGTAATCATCCTATTCCGCCAATCCCAGGTTTGTGGGTTTTAGTTGTTTAACGATATTTGCCATTGGGTTAAACCTTAATGATGATAAGGAGGTGGAATGCCTAATGGGTGTTGAATCAGGTGACCTAACATCATCAAAATGTTTAACGGTGTAGAGTTCATATAACTTTCTTAAATTGTGGTCAGTTTCAGCAGAAATAGCAAATGCAGAAACTTGTGGTTGACCTAAATATGTATGGCGGTATGTTTCTAACAATTGCAAACAACCCGTGATTTTGACAATTGGATCTAATGCACATGTAAAAAAATAAATTTACATGATTTGTTGAAAATAATCATGTCATTTCTTTTGCATTGCTTCAACAGTTGGTTGCAAAAACTCATCGTCCTTGTATTGGCAAAAAAAATAGACGATGTTTACAAAATATAACATTCCTTGGTGCATTGTTGGATAATAAATCTCAGAGAAAAAGTTTTTTACCTCATAAAATTATCTAAGCAACTCAACAAACTTAAAACATTTTTCCTAAACCTCGTCCATTAGCTGGTCACCTTGCACTTTTGAGTTAACAAATCAAGTCAAAAGATTTGTCCATGGATGAGTGTCATTTAACATTTCAAATTTTGAGTTCTATCAAGTGAGGCAATTGATTTTAAACATTTTTCAAGAAAAATTCACCCCATTTTTAATACAAAACATTTTAAATTCACGAGCCTATTTGTTTCTTGTTTTAACAAAAAGTAAAGCATTCCGAATTGGCTCGATTTAGTTTTGCAGTTGTTGTAAATCATTTTGAACACATAAATTCAAAACATGACACAAGTAATGAACATAGAAAAATTTTCCATCAAGTGGTGGTTTTATTTCTTTTATCAATTCTCTCACCGCTGAATCATTGTTTGAAGCATTGTAAAAAAAAATGGACAAAACTTTATTGGCGACAAAAAATTCACGCATACTTTCAATAATGCAATTGAAAATGTTCCAACCTGTATAATCAGATTTCATACATTTGAAAGCAATGATCCGGGTTTTAATAACTCATTCATCATCTATCTAATGAGCAGTGACACAATAGTAATTTTATCCTACTAGAGATGTTAACATATCAGATGTACATGACAAACAATGATCAACGGTAGAAAAATATGCTTGTAAATCACTTTTCCTAGCTTCATGCAGTTTAAAGCTTTCTCTTCTAGCTATTTGCCTAGACATTTTTTTATAAGCAGGAATTAGATTTTCTTGTATGAATCTTTCTAAGTGTTCATATTCAGCTTGTCTAAATGGTTTTTGTAATAACCCTAGAAATTAAAGAAAATAAAATTACTAAATTACCCTAAATAAATAAAAAAAAGGAAAAAAAGAAAATTAAAAAAATATATATAAATAAGAAAATAAAATAAATAAATAAAAATTAATTAATTAACATTTTGTCCTCAAGGGTATTTTTGTAATTTTACCTATCAATTTAGAAAATCAATATAAAATTAAGAATCTTGATCCTTAGATGATTCCTTTAGTGCTTATTAAGTCAAATTACAAATCGGAAGCTCAAAGTCATTTTCTTTAGGCTAGGGGTATTTTTTGTCATTTACAACCGAGCATCGGATGGAAAATCTGGAAGCACCATTGGATTCTTCTCAAAAAAATGAGTTAGAAGAAATTTACCTCACTCAATTTTGAATTCGTTTGCTTAGGTTTTCAAAAATTTAGCCTACACATGGGTAGAGTTTAAACCGGGTTCGTGCTTTTGTTATATGAGATAATTTCTTACTTAACCCTAATTTTATCTTAGTATAAAAATATAACTTCCTGCCACATGATTGACTGGAATATATATATATATATATATTCTTCAAATTAAACCAATTTAATCTACTTACCTTTTTCTTATTTGACTAATTATCCCACTAACCTTATTATTTTTTTTATTTCTTCCCTTCTCCCCGTAACTACAGCTAAGTCAGGATTCGAAACCTTCTCTTGAAAAACAAAACCTAGGCATATGCATTTTGCCTTCAACTATTTCTTTTTCCTCTCCAACCGCCAATCCGCACCACCCCAAGCAGACTCCATGGCCATTAATCCTAATCTTGCCAAACGAATTAGTTTATAATATTTTTTACTATATTTCTCTCCGAAATTCTTCTCACAACCACCTGCCACTTCTTATTCTCTCCTCCTTCAACAGCTCACCACCGTAAGAAAGAAAAAAAAAATCAGATTTTGGGAAAAAGGCAGCCTACCATCCTTTGGTCCTCAACACGCCGGTTATTGTCTCGTTTATTCCTCCATCAAAACGGTGTAAGTACAGCCCTTTATGCTATGATTAATTTTTTTTATTCTGGATTATTAGAACAATAATTTTGTCTAATCTTACCTAGGTTCATTAGGTTGAAGAGAAATCTCATCCGGACAGTAAAATCAACCTTACGCGTGCCGACGATCCCAAATTCATTTGTGTGAGCCCAAATCCTTTTGTGTTACTCTTTTAATTTTTTTTTCCAGCACCTAAAGGCCTTATATCTTTGCTGTAATTTTTTTGGTAGATTATTGTTAGTCCAACTTTTAGGTTTTTGTACTCATTTCCAGTGCAATCGGGTCCATACTTGCTCCTAAACCCCGGTAAGCCACAGTAGTCTTTTAAAATTCTTTCGGCTGTCAATTTCAAATCTTACAGCCCTAACAATTATCTTATCTTTGCTGTCCATGTTGTTATAAAGGGTTAGAAAAACCTTACTTGAAGGTTTGGCACTTCGTTGGACTCCTGAAACGTCAGAGATCCTGAAAACACATCGGTAACCGAAATAAAATTTTTTTCCTTCCAAGATCAATTTTTACAGACATTAAATGAGCTTATAAGTTAGTGTATGGCCGCTGTAATTTTTTAGGATCAATATCAAGAAGACTCCCAGCACGATCCCGAATAGGCACGAGGCCACCGAAAAGACCCCGAGACCCGTTTTGCCCACTAGGTAAAATTTCGGCCTTGATGTTAAGAACATGAACTTTCCAAGTACCATTTAGGAAAATTTCTAAATTTTAGCATATTTCTAATTTTCTACCTTACTAACATTTTGTAGGACCGTCCTAGGAAAATCGCACTCTTTGTCGTATTATTCCGAACTAGGTAAGGGGGAAAAATGGGTTACTTTTCGTGAGCCCTCTTAAGCCCAAAATAAGCTTCAACATGAATAATAAATTCTAAATAAACAATTGGGCTAAACAAAATATTTAAAAGTGTGGGCAACATGAGTTAGGTAATTAATTAGTTTTCCTAGAATTTTATTTTATTTTATTTTAGTTCTCTTCCTTTGAGATGTAATTCTGGTTGTTTGGTTGTATGGTTGTAATGATGTGATGTATGATGTATGTTTGGCGCTAGTATCATACTAGGACCACTTGTAACAAGAATTAAATTAGAAGTATGTTAGGATCGCCTAAATAAACGCTGCTAGTACCATGTTTAGGGCCAGCGAGACAAATACTGTTAGTACCATGTTTAGGGCCGAAAAGCTTACTAGCAACATGATGAGATTGGAAGCAACCGTTAATGGCATGTTACGGCCGTAATAAATTATTATAAGCCGATAGATAAAAGATTAGGAGCGTAAATGCTAAATGACAAATTTAGAAAGAATTCACAAGAAATGAGATGAATATTTATCACAAATACACTTAAAAGATATCATCAATTGTCACGACATCATGTAACACTAAACTAAGATAACTCGATAACAGAAATAGGATGCACTAGAATTATGGCATTATACTAAAAAGAGCTAAAATAAAATGAGCTACGGTCATGCATCAATTGATTGTTGCATATGATTGATGTTTGTCATACATAAGACTGCATTAAGTAAAAGATTTGAAGAGTAAGATAAAATATGAGGCATTCAAGGTTGGTGACGAACCATATCTACATGACCTAACAAGCTGTAAATTTAGACGAGAGGTTCAGAACGGACGATTCGAACCCGAGAGGCATGTTAGGGTGGCGGCGGACCGCCCCTAGTTATGACCCGATATTGACACGGAGTATAGAGATATGATTTATGTGCCGTCAGACCATAGCTGGTGAGGAACCATGCTTATGGCTGGTATCACGAGAGGCTCTACCTCGGCGTAGGTATCTCGAGAGGCTCTGGCTTGGTGGCATCCCTAGTGGCACTACCTAAGAGTTATCCCAAGAGTGGGTGATGTACACACTCACCACCCTAGGTTCGTCCGATGGCATTTAAGTATTGGATTAAATGATCGATCAATAAGTTATTATTTACTCGGTAAAAGGAATTATGCATATACATGGTAGTTCAAGTACGCTAGTAGGACTTTGATTTTGTTGTTATGATGTTGTATGGAATTGTTCTTTAATTAAATTGCTACAGCTTAAAGTTTTTTATTCGTTGTTGTTTGTTATGGGAATATTAGGACCTACGTGATGGGCCTGATACTTCCCCCATACTGAGCAAGTTGTGCTCACCTCTCCTCTTAACATGTTTTTCTTAGGTGAGTACTATGAGGAGACAGAGTATACTGAACCATATAATGAGGTTCAAGATGTGGAGCAGACTGAGTGAGGATACGCTATAGCCCCTCGAAAGTAGAATTGGCTGAGACTGGATTTCAACTTTGTGTTATTTGATTTCTAAATAAACATATGGTTTGTTTAAATTGACACATTATGTGCATATTAGTTTTTCTGGGATTATCACTTAACTACTTTGATTTCATTTAATACTCTCATTGCTTGGAAAATAATTTAAATAAAATGTTTTACCTCATATTTCTTAAATTATTTTTAATTAAATGCTTTATAATTTTGGGAATTTAAGATATCTTTTAAAATTAAGGTTTATAAAATTAGGGACGTAATAGTTTTTTTGTAATCATCATCCAATTAATTAAACATTGCCTAGCAATTTTTGGATTAAATCAAAAAATACCTAGACCGCTGGAGCTCCCAACGCCGGTCAATTATATTTGTCGATCAGATGTGCCGTCGATGTCTCCATGGACTTTTCTCAGCTGCCGTGTGAGAGTGCCCATCCTGGAATTCAATTTGTGTGCAAATTTATTGTCACAATGTTTGCACTTGACATACCTCGTATCGCCTTCCTAAACTTGCTCAAAATGCGCCCAAACATAAGCCTTCAGATTCTCGCTCTTGACTTGAGTCCACTTGGGTTGCTTGCTTTATGGTGTCGATTGAGACCAGTCAGCACCAACTGGGATCGGTGGAATTTCCTTGATGTCATCATCGGAGAGTTAATCGTCAAAGCCTAGGTCGTACGCTGTCATATTAATGTTGGGATCGTTGTCGTCAATTTCTTGTGAATGTGGGCCTTAGTTTTTGCAGAACAAATGTCCTCGCAAAAATGAATCAACCCCGGTGCCAGAGGAGGTGGAGGTGGAGGAGGAGGTAACACCTTTTCCCTTGCCAGAGTTCTTTCCTCATAAAGCCATTAGTGGAAGAAAATAATTAAAGAGATTGAGATATGATTAAGAAGAAATTAAGAAAATATTAGTGAAAGATTAAGAAACTTGGAGAGAGATAACAGAGAGAATGTACAGAGAGAATGTAAGAATATTGTAAAAGATTGGAGAAGAGAGGATTGGTGTGAGGAAGTATGGGAATGAGGTTGGCTATTTATAAGAAGGAAATTTTGGTTTTGCCCATAAAACCCTAAAAAACTAACTATTAGTGGTTATTGGGTGAGGGTAAAAAAGTCCGGGGAAAAAAAACTGTTTGGAGCTATTAAGGGACAGGTTGTCATTTTACCTTTTTTTTTTTTTGAAAATTTGAAAACTTCAATGGCTCCTGGAAAACGTTCAACCCAGCCAGGCCCGACTCAGCCGGGTCATGGGCCGGTCTGGTCTGGAATGCACTAATAGGCCGTGCCATGCTATTTTAGACTCCCTTATCTTTCCAGGCCAACATTTGCCATCGTCACTTCCCGACCATGTTCCGTGCTGAGCCGAACCCAGGTTTGACCATGCCAGGCCAAGTTTGACTTGAGCCGAGTCCAAGGCAATCCGAAGTCAACCCAGCCCATTGGCCAACATTACTTAGTTCTCATTTTATATGTTGCTAATGCTTGAGTTGCATTCCATGGACCACAAATGAGTCAGACACTACAAGAAGTAAAAAAGTAAAAAATAAAATAAAACAAAACAACAATAGCAAGAAAATCTAAAATTGATATCGGTATCATCGACACATTTTCTTGAGGATAAAATTCATTTATGGTCCCATACATTTTTTTCATGTTCTAAATTGATCCCTATTCTTTATTTTATTCTTTTAAAGTCTCCAACATACATGATTTTATCCCAATCATGGTACTTTCATCACTTTTTTTTTAACAACTAGACAAAATAAACCTTATTAAGGAAAAGAGGAGCACATACAAATGCTTTGCCAGTAAAAAGTTTGGTGTACTCCTGCCCTTAATAGTCACAGAACCTAATTCCCAACACATGCTAATGTACCAAACACATGATAAGATGCCCAAAAACAAAAAACCCACAAACTTTAGCTTCTTTAACAACTAAACAAAATTCAACTCCTAAATCTCAAAATTTTGAATGCTTCGAATCTAACTGATGCAAATGAAACAAATATATTTCTCATGTCAAAAAATTTATGATCGACAGTAGTGAAGACCTTGCAGTCCGTTGACCTTGATTGAACTAGCAACTTGAGAATGCCTAAGGAGCAACTACACTTCAATCTCTAATAACATTTGACTTTTATACCAAGGCAGGGTTCAAACACCAATCCAGCCAAGAGAACTTTAATTTAGAAGACTTTTTTTAAATCCAAAAGTATGATTGACTTTGAATCTAGAAGAATATTTCTGAATGTTTGAATTGCTTTCCTCCAAATGTGAGCTTATTTCTACCTTTCCATATGTACTAAGCACCCACTTGCACACTTGCCTTCCATTCAATGGTTTGCTCTTTTGAATACAACCCTTGCGGCCTTAGTTGTAACGTCTGCAAAAACTCCAATGGAGACTAAAAAAAATTTTGCCACTAGCTGAAGAATACTCTTCAAAACAGCTGCAGAGCTTGGATAGAGTACAATGGCATGGTTTGTTGATTCTCTCCCTGCATAGCAGATACATGATGGTATGTTGATTCTCTCGCTGCATTGGATATACTACATGTATCTGCACCCAAATGTATACCACAAACCATCATATTTTGCTTCGTTGGAATTCAGTTTTAAAGTGCCTACCAAGCAAAAATATTGGTCTTCTTTAAAATCAAAGAAATTGAGTAATTAGTTGAAGCATAAGATCCAATATGAAGCAAAATGTTATCAACCAACAAACTAAGACTTTTAACTGAAAAATTCCATCAAAGGATAGCTACCATCTGTACATATCCTTGTTGCTTGCAAAAAAGTTGACATTCTCTATCAACAAGATTAGTGCATCCAATTCCTCAATTTCTCTACCACGGGAGACCTTCTCCAGAAGCATCTCCATTTCCACACTTTAACCTAAATCCCTATCTTATACATTTTGCAATTTTTTCTCCTACTAGAGCACGTAACCTAGGAAATAATTCTTCTAATTTACTCTCTCTAACCCATAAATCTTTCCACACTCTAACATGCTCACCACTCCCCACTTTCCACACAAAAAAAAGACCTAAATTGAATATCTAAGTCCTTTAACACATAACCAAATTTTATAACCCAAGCCCAAACCGCCCCATATCTCTCATTGACTTTTCCATTATTCAGACCACCTTTATCACAATATAAAGCAATAATGACTTTTTGCCACCAAGCTCTCTCCTCACTTCTAAAACGCCACCACCCACCATTTTCCAATTAAAGCTATATCCTTCCCACCCAAACCACCCACGCACAACCCTCCCATTTTCGATAAAGCTAGCACCATACTCCATGCTACCCATGCAACTTTCTTACCCTTTCCAGAACCCCTCAGAAGAATATTTGCCTCACACTCATAAGTGTTTTCAAGACACTCACCAGGGCTTGAACACATGGACAAGTAATATAAGGGAAGGCTTGCCAAAAATGACTTCACAAGAGTGAGTCTACCACCAAAAGATGAATTTGTTGATTTCCAACAACTTAGTCTCTTTTTCACCTTTTTAATCACTTGCTAGCACCTTACTTTGTGTTGCGATATGGATATATGTCAAGTATAGTCTACCATTGTATGATTAGGATAGGAGTCCAACTTAGCCTAATCACTTAACTATTTTATCATCAGTTGTTTAGCCTTAGCCTAACTCCATGTGTTCTAAGCATATATAAGCTACTATCGATGTACAGTTTGTATATACATATATACAACAGAGTTTCAACTCCTTGCTCCTAATTTACATGGTATCAGAGCATAGTTGGATCATCAAATTCATTCGCAAATGATGAAGGAAGAAAACAAGAACAGGGAGGAAGGAGGAAAACTGGTGGTTCCGGGCAGCAACTCCAAATCTGCCACCACCTACAGCCTTTTCCAGGATCCTAGCTCTGTATATTTTCTTACCTCGGCTGATTACACGACGACCTCTCTTGTCTCTACACAATTGGATAAAGACAACTATCCTAAATGGAGGACGACGTTCCTAAATGTTCTTCAAAGTAAGAACAAGGTGGATTTTATCAATGGAAAGCTGACGAAGCCGGAGGATGATGCATTGGAGACGTTGGCATGGACCAAATATGATGGCCTCATGATCTGCTGGCTAATGAATTCGATCAGTCCCACTTTGCATGATTCAACCACCTTCTATGAAACCACCTACGAGCTTTGGAGAGTTCTCGAAGAAAGGTATGGTCATGCTAATGAATCGAAAGCTTTTGAATTAAGAAAGAACATTGCTTTAATGAATCAGGCTTCCTTGAACATGGTGGCATACTATACAAACTAAAAGCTTGCTGGGATGAACTAGAGACGCTTTCCACCTTGTTGAATTGCACCTGTGTAGCAAAGAAAGAGTGGGCTATGGAGAGAAAGAAAGAAAGGCTCACCACTTTTAAATGGGGCTAGATCAAAAATTCAAGACAATCCATTCTCAGATCTTGGCCATGGAGCCTTTACCTCCTCTAAACAGAATATACACTCTGATTGTCTCGGAGAAGAAGCAATCCTTGCCACTTAGCAAGCTAAACCTGAAACAGCAGGAGCATTTTTCATTCGGAAAGAGATCCAAAATAACCAGAGTCGAGGAAGGGTTAAGTGTGATCACTGCAACAAGATGGGCCACACAAGCGAAACATGCTTCAAAATCATTGGCTACCCCAAAAATTGGCAGCCGAAAGGAAAATCGAAAAGAAGAAAGAAGAGTGCAAACGCTTATGGCAATGTAGGCAAGGAGACGCATAGTGGCGAAAGCTCTAGAGCCTCATCCTCGGTAAGCTTGACTGTTGAACAATATGAGTGCCTCCTAAACTTGCTAGACAAAGACAAGGCTGCAGGTATGATTAACTTTACAGGTAAGAAAACTAATGAGATGGCATAATCCAAATGGATTTTCGACACAGGGGCCACAAACCACATCACATCTAAAAGAAACAACCTTTCCAAAATCAAAACACTCCCAAATTGGACCACACATCTACCCGCTGGGACAAGCACACATATAAATCAATGTGGCACCACTAGTCTCTCAGCCAAGAAAACTCTGAAAGATGTTCTCTTTGCACCTCATTTCAAGTGCGACCTTGTTTCTATAAGCAAACTAACTAAGGAACGCAATTGCATTGCCATTTTTCTTCCCGATTTATGTGTGTTGCAGGACCTAACCTTGAGGAGACCGATTAGAGTGGGTAAGCTGCAAGATGGATTATATTACTTTGAGCCCAATAATAAGCATGCTAAAGTGCAAGTGGCGAGTGTGGAGTGCGAACCGACTTCCCTATGGCACCAAAGGCTCGAGCACCTGTTAAGAGAAAGGATGTTAGCCATCCCTAACTTGTCTGACATAAACTCCAAGTCCAATTGTAAAGAATGTCCCATTTGTCCCTTAGGAAAAGCATCTAGGATTCCTTTTTCATTAATTCATAATAAATCTAGTGTTCTTTTTGAATTGGTTCATATAGATGTTTAGGGTTCATATCAAACTCCCTCTTCGAATGGTGCACATGTTTTCCTCACGATTGTTGATAATTTCTCAAGATCAGTTTGGACTTATCTCATGAAACATAAAAGTGAAGCACCAAAGTTTTTTGAAATGTTTTACAACTTGATTCAAAATTAGTTTGGTGTGCATATCAAAAAGGTAAGAAGTGACAATGCACTCGAGCTAACTGAAGGAATGCTTGGAAATTTTTATAAAACTAAGGGCATCATTAACCAAACTTCTTGTGCAGGAACACTGCAACAAAATGGTGTTGTTGAAAGGAAACACGACGACATTTTAAACATAGCAAGAGCTCTCAGATTTCAAGCAAACATGCCCATAAAATTTTGGGGTGAGTGCATTCTAGCTGCCACACATTTAATAAACGGTTGCCAACAAGGTTTCTGAAAAACAAAACCCCTTATGAATTGGTTTTTGGAAAATTGCCAAGTTATAGCCATCTAAAAGTTTTTGGGTCACTTTGTTATGCAATAAACCCCATGCAATCTAAAGATAAATTCCAACCAAGGTCTCGGATATGCATTTTTGTTGGGTATCCACAAAATCAAAAGGGCTATCGAGTCTATGACTTAGAGGTGCACAAATTTTTTATAGCTAGGGATGTCACCTTTCATGAAGGAATTTTTCCTTTCAAAATTCAAAAACATGAGTTGAAAAAACTCAAATGAGTTAGTAAAAACCAACATTTGGGAACCATCCCTTGAAGAGCCTCCATACATGCCCACCGAAATGCCATGCACCTAGAATCACATATTGACCTCTAGGTGCCTAAGGAAGCTTGTGAGCCAGGTCAAGAAGCAATCCACGACAATGAACCACCAAGGAGAAATGATAGGGAACGACACTTGCCCACTTATTTAAGGGAATTTGAGTATAATCTACTCGGCCAGAATACTTCTTCCAATGTTGTCTCACTAATAGCACATTGTTCCCCTGTCATCGTAGTTTTCTTGAAGCACTGTTAACTAGCCATGAGCCTCAGTCTTATTGGAAGCAAAGGAAGACTCACGTTGGCAACTAGCAATGCAAGCTGAGGTTGATGCAGTAGAAGCCAACAACACTTGGGACCTTGTCACATTGCCCAGAGATAAGAACGCTATAGGATGTCAGTGGGTCTACAAGATCAAATATAAATCAGATGGCACGATTGAGCGCTACAAGGCGCAATTAGTGGCAAAGGGATACATGTAGATTGAACGACTTGACTACAACAAAACCTTCGCAACGGTTGCAAAATTAACGACCGTCAGGAGCCTACTTGCTGTGGCAGCAACCAAGCAATGAGAGCTCCACCAATTAAATGTTCATAATGCATTCTTACACGGAGATTTACATGAAAAGATATACATGCAACCCCATTGGGCTACCTGTCAAACGGCGACACTAGAGTATGTAAGCTGAAAAGATCGTTGTATGGGCTCAAATAGGCATCCCGAGAATGGTTTGCAAAGTTATCCACAGCTTTGAAAAATTATGGTTTTACACAGTCTACTTCAGACTCTTCCTTGTTTACATGACGTGCTAATGGAACATTTCTTGTAATACTCGTGTATGTGGACAACATGGTATTGGCAGGCAATAATCCTAAACAATGTCGACTCTTGAAGAATTTCTTACATAGACTCTTCCATCTGAAAGATCTTAGACGGCTTAAATGTTTCCTTGGGCTTGAGGTCGCCCATGGCTCCAGTGGAATCTTTGTTAGCCAGAAAAAGTATGCTTTAGATATTCTTTCAGATGCAGGCATGACAGGAGCCAAACCATGTCAAACTCCAATGGAGCAACACCATCGCCTTGGACGGTCTAAAAGCACACGCATGCCAAATCCAGGGAAGTATCGCAGGCTCATTGGAAGACTTCTCTATCTTTTAGCCATGAGGCCAGACATCACATATACATTTAACATCTTGAGCCAATATATGCAAAAACCCACCAAAGAGCACTATGAAGCAGCTATCAGAGTTCTGCGCTATGTCAAGATGGCACTGGATCAAGGACTACTATTCCCTTGAACTAATAATCTACAACTTACAGGGTACTGCGATACGGATTGGGGAGCATGCCCAACAACTCGATGGTCACTTATCAGATATTTCACCTCCCTTGAGAAAGCACCCCTCTCATGGTGCATCAAAAAGCAAGCTATTGTTAGTAGATCCTCGGCCAAAGTAGAATACCGATCCATGGCTTCCGCTACCAGTGAATTGCTATGGCTTCACGCACTCTTAAAGGATCTAGGCGTTGATCACCCACAACCTATGCAACTGTTTTGCGACAACCAAGCCGCGTTGCACATAGCTGCCATTCTTGTTTTCCATGAAAGAACGAAGCACATCGAGATGGACTGCCACTTCATTCGAGAGCACATTCAACGCAACCGGTTGGTGACTTGCTACATCCCATCACGAATACAACCTGTAAACATATTCACTAAGGCGCTAAGTGGACATCATTTCCATGACTTGTTACGCAAGCTTAGAGTTTCAAACCTTTATACTCCACCTTGAGGGGGGCTGTTGCGATGTGAATATATGTCAAGTATAGTCTACCATTGTATGATTAGGATATAAGTTCAACTTAGCCTAATCACCTAACTGTTTTATCATCAGTTGTTTAGCCTTAGCCTAACTCCATGCATTCTAAGCATATGTAAACTGCTATCGATGTACAGTTTGTATATACATATATACAACAGAGTTTCAACTCCTTGCCCCTGATTTACACTTTGTTTTTCATATTGGTCCCACAAGTAACTCGAGATAATGGAAGGGAAGAGATTCTTCCTGGCATCTGACTTCATTAGCTGCCTCCTCTACTATGGAAGTATTGACCCTAACCCCAAACAACTGACTCTTTTGGAGATTAGTTTTCATGCCAGAAGCAATTTGGAAACAGGTTAGAAGCCTCTTCAGATCAACCAGGTTTTCTTCACGCCAACTCTTAATAAATAATTTGTCATCGACAAACTAAGGATGAGAAATTTCTAGTTGACTTCCGTCAATTTGTACCCATATAAACACTTTTTTTTTTGTCTTGTCTACTTCAGACATCATAATATTAAGTGTTTTCGCTGCCAGAATGAATAAAAAAGGAAAGAAAGGATCTCCTTGGAGGAGTACTCTTTCGGGCTAGAACTTTATTATGGGGCTGCTAGTTACAAATATCGAAATACTTGGAGAAGATGTATATTTGAAATCCATCTCCTCCACTTTTCACTCAAACCTAGTTGACTCATCAAAGAATCAAGAAAATTCCAATTCACATAATTGAAAGCCTTTTCAATGTCTACTTTGAATAGCATCAATTACCTTCTTGACCTCTATGCATAATTAATCAACTCATTTGCCACAAGTACCCCATCAAGAATATGTCTCCCTTTGATAAAGCCTGATTAAGTCTAACGATGGACGGGATTACCTGTTTTAGTCTTTTAGATAATAGCCTAGAAATTATCTTATAGTAATAGCTAAAAAGGCTTATTGGTCTATAATCCTTCAGCCTAATCGGATTCGAATTCTTGGGAACCAAGGTAATAAAAGAGGAATTTTTGCCTTTAACCAACTTCCCAATAGCCTCAAAATGATGTACAGTAGCACAAATATCATTTTTTTAACATTTCTTAGTTTTGCTTTAGAAAGTTGAAAGTATATCCATCAAGACCCAGGAACTTGGAGCCCTCACAATTCCAAATTCCTTCCTTGATTCCTTCAATTGAAATTTGCCATTCTAGAAAGTCTCTTGTTGAAATAGATAATTTCCTGAATTTTCAACTTCTAAAACATGGCCGAAACTGAATTTGCTCCTTGAATCAATCTTGAAAAAGTTGAAAACCGCATCCTTTGAAAGGGATTATCCATCCTCCTGCCATTCAAAACTAACCCCTTAATTCTATTTTTTCTTTGCCGATCTATGACTGAAACATGAAAATATTTTGAGTTCCCATCACCGTCTATTGCCCATTTCATTTTAGATTTCTGTCTGATTATACTGGATTTTAGATTTTCAGCTTCCTCTAGTCTATTTTCCACCTTTATCTTCTGCCCAACTTTAGCATTTGAGAGAAGTCTTTCTTCTGCTAACATGTCCCACTTAGCCATAGCCTCTTTCAATTCAACAGTCTTCATTTCCACTTCGCCAAAAACTTGCGAACTCCAAATTTTCAACTGTTTTTTTAGCCTACACGGTTTCTCTTTAAGGACAAATCTTGCAGAGCCATCACCTTTCAAATCTCCCCAAGACTGTATTAGAAATCTCTGAAATTCTAGATTATCCATCCAAGCATCAACAAACTTGAATGGAATGGGGCCAAAATCAGCAGCAACTAATTTCAATAAAAGTGGACAATGATTAGATATAGTTCTTGGTAACATGACCACAGCAGAACCAGACCAAAATGAAAGGAAGTCATGCAACACAAGAACCTTATATCCACTCTACTATCTTTGTCATGCCCAACTTAGCCCCTAGCCCATTTTGGGCCCAATTACTTAATCATGCAGCGGAATTTCATAAAAGAGGCACTTATTTATTTCTAAATCATATGGGCATGTTCCCAGGACATTACTAGTACTAGCTCATTACGTATTTATTTAAAGGTTTATATTGTGCTCTCGGAAACAAGCTAGTACTTATGTGGAACTTGCGTGTTCATTTCAAGCTCGTTATCCAACATAGCTAAGTACATGCATGGCAACCAAAACACCAGATTCAAGTTTTGAAAAGGAAACTTGTTTATGATGCATACTTTTTGCATACTCATATGTGTTTTGGTAACCCACTATTACACATAACACCTACATGTCTTTAATTTCATTGTTTACCACTTTAGCTCGTTATAGGCATGCATTTCCTTTCTAATTCATGATTACTTAATTTTTATCTTTAAACATACATATAAGGCCGAGACATTCATGATTCCATATTTCAACATGTGTTTAGAAAATATAATCATGCACATCTATCAATTTTTACTTCGGCCCAAAGATGACTATCAACCAAAATGTCCAAGAGTTCATATATATGCCATAAACATACTACATGGCTGAATATACTTAGAATTGAATTTAGCAAGCCATTTTACTTAAGTACCGTAAAGGGTCCATAAACACTTAAAAACACAAATTTGGTTTTAAGACAAACCAAAATACATAGCACATGATTATACATGGCAAATCGCACATAGAACACATTTCCACCTTAGAGACTTTGTTCCCACAATCTAGACTCCAAGTCCTGCACATAAAGTCCACACTTATTAGCTTGTTACACAAGCAACTCATAACACTTAGAATACTTAGAATATTGAGCAAATACCACACATATGCATAATACCTTTACCACAGAAAGAGTATAAAATACTCTTGACCTTAGTGCCTTTCAAGTACTCCTTTTCCTACATAAAGTAGAAAAGGGCAGGTGAGTAAAACTCAGTAAGGATTCTGTATGGCTCCTAGAGCCTAACATATGGCTTCCAAAGCCTAACATAGCCAAGAATAACATGGCAACAAATATTCCATGCTCCTGCAAAGAAAACACTAAGACAAAGAAGATACAGGTACATGCATATAACAATAATAATAATAATCGGGGGTTAGCATGCACAACCAAACATAGAAGCATACAACACACACACCACTTAACACCTTATCCCCTTGAAGGGCAGAGCAAGCATGATCCATATTTCTCATTTCTTAGGTTAACCATTTTATTAATCCATTTTAAAATCTGAGCTCTTTATGCTTGAGAATTGAGTTGGCCGACTCAATTCCTAGCCGTAATGCTTGCACGGAGCTAGCTAGCACGGAGTTGCCTAAGCAACAAAACATAGCCCTCTATAGCCTTCTTAGGATCACATGGCATCCAATATCCATCACCCAAGGGCCCGAATACTCAAAGAGTATAAGAATCCTTACCAAAACCGTTAGCAACTTTTGTTGCCCGGAAGCTTTAGAAGCTTGGCTCTTTGTTTTTCCTTGCTTGTTGTAACTAGAACTTGTATTCTAGCTTAAGATCCTACAAGGGCAGAAAGTTAGCAAGCCATATTCTTGCTTGACATAACTTGGAAACATAGGAAATACCAAGAACACTTGGTAGAACACACAATACCTCAACCAAAGGAGGTATGGCCGAATCCTTCGGCTTGATTTCCTTAGAGCTCCCGCTCGTCTTTTCTTGAATCCACCACTTGATTCCTTGCCTTGGAAGGCCTTAGAAACTTATGTGTATCAAGAACAGAAGTTTCAAACATAAGAATGCCAAGAACAAAACTTGGCCGAAACTTTTCCCGGTTGATGACTTCCAAAAACGTCTCCTTTCTTTGATCTGCTTCTTGATTCTTGTTCGAGGTGTTCTTAAGAGTTTGTAGACACCAAGAACACTTGGTAAAATCTCAAGAATGCTCAAGAATGATTCTTGGCCGAATTTAGAAGGAAGGAGAAGTTTGGAAGAGTGTTTTAGAGTTTAAGGCAAAATTTGAGAGAGAAAATGAAGGAGTTTTAGTGAGAGATTGTAGAGAGAGATGGAGAAGAGTTAAATGAAGTAATTAGAGTGTTTTTGGGCATGTAATGGTCGTCCATATAGAGGGGAGAGTGAGGGAAATCATGTGATTCACATGGGGTGAGTGGGAGACAAAGTGGGAGACAAATTGGAAGACTTTGGTGAAAGTTGGGTGAATTTGTCAAAAGTGGGGGACAAGTAGGTGGAGGAAGGAATCCTAAGTCTTGACTAAGGATGGGAGGTGGATTAAAATAATAGGGGGTGAATAATGTGTTTGAAATGAGTGGGAGACAAGATTAAAACAAATGAAGACTAATTGGAAGACTTTTGGGTAAGTTTGGTAGAAAAAGTTAAAAGTAGGTGAAGAAAGAATCCAAGGTGATGATTAAGGGTGGGAGGTGACATAAAATATTGGGGAATGGAGGGGCATGGCTGGCCAAGGCATCCCAGGCCTTTAAAATGGCCTAATTCCCCCTTTAGTCCTCAATCTTTCTAATTTTGGGCAATTGAGCCCAACTACTAAAAATCCCCTTTGTACAATTGAGTCTTTCAACTTTAAATTCCACCATTTTATCACTAATATTCTTGGTCTAAGCCAAGCTTAATTTCAAGAGTGTCCAACATTCACATAAATCCAATTCCTCACCTAAATAATGTCTCCCGAGCTTAATGAGCTCAATTTTTTTTTTTTTGAGAAATTTTCTGAGCCCTTTTTATCTCCATAATCCAAGACTTAAATACTCGGGATTTTCAGGACATTACAATCTTAGTGCTTGCCTTATTGTACCGGTATACTTTCTGCCCCCTAATTTCATATCAACCAACCCGCAATCTTCAATGACTTCATTGAAGTCGTTTGTTATATTCTCTAGAAAATTACAACCCTCTTTCTCATCTTGGAATCTAACTGCATTAAAATCCCCAACCAGACATCATACTCTATTACATTCTGCTTCAAATTTAACAGACTTTCCCACAACAATAGTTTTTGGTTGGCATCCTGATAAACATAAATATTAATTACCATAATTACATCTACCTTATGAACTTCCCACCGCCCAATAACACCTAGACAACCACTACCCTGATAACTTTGATAGAATTTTTGTGACAAATGCCAACTTTAGTCCATACATTTTCTTCCTCCCACCAAAATCAGCCCCAACCCAATCAATCACGCAGATGTACCACCACCATCGCTTCCCTTCTCGGATCTGACCACCTCCGGCACCCCTTCCTCCACCTCATCCGCGTCAGCAGCTCTCCCGATCGATTCTCAAGCCTCAGGAGAGCAGAATCGATCCTGCGATTCAACCCCCAATAGACCCATCAACGCCCCTTTCCATTGCGCCACCACTATTGAGCCAAAGCCCCTTACCATATAATTCCAAAGTCTCCTTTAATGTATTCTTTCTTTAGTCCAACAAAGTAGCTATGTATGAACAGCGAAAAGAAAAGGACACGAAGAGATGTAAGCCCATCTGACTTTTCACACGAAAAATTAAAAAAAAAAAACAAAAAAATATATATTTTGCAAAAGACGGACGGTAGAAACTAGAAACTGATGGGCAGAGGAGGATTTTAATGGCCGCACAAGTAGAGGGGAGAGTACTAAGAAAGGCAACGAGTAGGTAACTCGGACTGGGAGTGACGACGGAGGAAGGTCGCTCAAACTGGGAGCGACAGCGGAGGAAGGAGTGACGGCGGAGAAGCTTGGGCAGAGGCGACTGCTATATAAGTGATTTGGAATGGAGGAGGACGAGGGAGACTGGCACCGATTTGATGAGCGAGGGGATGAAGGAGAAGGACTGAAACTGAGATGGACCGATTTGCGGAGGGAGAGGAAGAAGGACAAGGGAGAGGGATCAATTTGATGAGGGAGAGAAGGACAGATGTGATTAGGGAACAGAGGGAAAGGAGGAAGGACGAGGGAGAGAGGGACCGATTTGATGAGGAAGAGGAGGAAGGGGAAGGACCGAAACTGAGAGAGACCAATTTAATGAGGGAGCAGAGGGAGAGGAGAGAGGACGAAGGTGAGAGGGACTGAAGCTGGGTTGGAAACTTGGAATGGATGCGAGAGAGAGAGACAGAGACAGAGAGAGAGAGAGAGTGTGTGTCTGATTTAAATTTACAATGTCGGAGGTGTTTGTAGTGAGAAGAAGAAAATATATGGACCAAACTTAGCATTTGCCACAAAAATTTCACTAAAGTTAATCATAAAAGTGACGTAAAGACAACGATTAAGACCATAGTTACCATATTCGGAGGAGGTGCCTCTGTACTCCATTGCCCCGACGTCATACCGAATTGCAGTATGAAAATGTACTAATTCGCCTAAATCAACAAATCAAGCCAATCACAGCCGGGATTGGATTCTAGAAAATATGATTAACTTGGACGAAGATGGCTAGAGAGTGGCTGCCGGCGGATATGCACAGAAAGTTGGATGGAGCCATGTTGTGTTGGATTGAAAGTAGTTGGAAATAATAGTAGACTGGGATTGAGACATTTATTAATTCAATTTATTAACTCTGGTCGGTGACTCTAGAGCAAAGAGAAGAAGACAAGATTAATAAATTGGGGGGAGCTACGCGTTAAAGACTAAGACTTAAAGTACAAGAGAAAAAAAACAAAGAAATTAATTTATTAATTCAATTTGTTACCATTGTTTAATGGAAATTGAAAATAAAAGTAATAAAATCCGGTTAGACTCCTGGTATTACTTAGATTGAGTTTTACTACTACTAGTAAGGCATCTTAAAGGAGCGAGAAAAATTAAAATATAGAGATATATATTTTTTAGATTTTAAGACTGTTGATGCATACAAGTTTAATATATTCTGAAAACTATGTCATATAGACATGATGGCGTTGGCGTTAGCCATCGTTTATGATTCCGCCGTGGCTCCACGATGGGGGTGACAGAGACCTCCTGAGGAATGTCATAGGTGGCTGTCCTACGATGGAGAGCGGGGGCCATGAAGGATTTCCGGTGTAGGAAGGAGCCTGAAAAGTTGACATCTTCAAGCTGTTCGGCCTGAAATATACAGAAAACAGGGGTTAGGAGGTCCCCGGAGCGGTTTTCAGGGGAGGAGCCTTCGACACCCAAGTCAGTGCCTCTAAATAGCAAAGAATAGTCATAAAATAGACTGGCTGGGAGTATTTTTCTGGCATGCACGTAAGGGGAAGCATCACGCCGGAGGCCTTTTTCTGGCATGCCTAGAGGAGAAGAGAGGAGAAAACTGGGACTCTGGAGTGTTCTCCAAAGCTCCTTTCCCGCCCCCTTGCCCAGAGTTTTTCCTGCTGTAAATAGGAGAAAATGAACCCTCCTGATCGTGACACGTGTATGGACGCATAGGATCCGTACCTCTTAAACAGGAAAGTGGTCAGCCGTGTGCAGGCTTTCTCGGGCAATGGTTTCTCGAGAATCGTGTCTCAGTGTGCCAGAGCACGAACTACAGTGCCCTGTCAGAATGCTTGAGGTCAACGTTTAGGACGTACGGGCAAATATGTTAGAGACTCCTTCGTATCGCCCATCACCCCTCAGAGGTCCCTTCGGCCGATGTTACCTTTTAGGTGGATGAGCAAGGACCTCTCCCCGGGGTGACACCGTTTCTTCGGGGTATTCTCATTCTTCCGAAGTTGGTTCATTCGTCCTCTGATGGGGAGGCGATACAGTAACTTTCTGAGGTTGGTGCGATGGGTCTTCCGAGGTCGGATATGTCAGGCGTTTGGCCCCTCCTTCGAAGTTAGTGGCCAAGATCATGGCACTTCGGCCATCACATGCCCTCCTTCGGAAAGCCGAAGTCTTGTAGCCCTTTTGGGAGCACTTTCAGAGGATCCAGCTTATATCATTTGCAAGAAAGGTACTTCGCCATTTTAAGGGTGTAGTTTGCTCGGGCGAATGTCGCATACCTGCCTTTCGGAGTTGCCGAGATGTCCGAGATGTCCAATCTTATCTTTTCTGTCTTAAGTCAATGGACTGTCATGCCTTGAAACTAGGCGTGTCAATCTGGGGCTAGACCCAAATCTTCAGGATGTAAAAAAACACGCCCTAGTTTCTCGCGATGGGCGACACGTGGCAAGCGTCAATTGGTATGGCACGTCTTTTTGCGCAGGAAGGGTAATTATGGTGGCGTTTCACTCCCATGCAGCAGTTATGACGCCTTTTCAATTGCCCTTTCTTTGCTCTACATAAGCTTCCCCTTTGTCATTCTTTTTCTTTTGCTCTTTCTGTGCCCTCCCCCTTGCTCTCGCTTTCTCTCGCCTTTTTCATTTCTTTGAGCGACGGTCTGCACGGCGGAGCGATTTCCGGTCACTTATTTACGACAGCATCTAGGAATCCTGATTTTGGCAAGGTTTTTCGTGAGTGCCTTCCTTGGGAGTCGTTCTACTTTTGCTAGTTTCTCAATTTCCCGAAGTCGTATTTTTTCATTTTTTGCTGATGCTTTCCTTATTTCCTGGAAACTCCTTTTTTGGCTAAACGCCTTTGGACTCGTACTGATGCTTTCCCCCATTTTTTAGAGATGGCTGACGATTCTGCTGCCTACTACAAGAATCTCTTCCTTGGTCAAGTAGAGAAGGGAGAACAACCAAAGAAAAATGGCTCCAAAAGGCGCAAGTCTACTGGGAGCGGACCGTCTTCGGCCAAGAAGTCAAAGAAGAGAGCCCTTACTTCACCTTCCGAGGATGTGGTGGAGGTCGATGAAGTTATTGCTACTTCCACCAAGGTTGATATCTCAACCGATGCGATGGCCACTTCCACCGACGCTACTGCAACCTTGGCCATGGTTGATGTTACTCCGTTATCCACCAGGGTTGTTACCCCCTCCGAAGTAGCTGCGACATCTTCTGAGGCCGATATTGCGGCGGCCGAGGTGCCCGCCGGAGTAGTCACCCTTTTCACTCCGTCGGGTCCCATCTCGCCCGTGGGGCTTTCAGGCTCTTTGCCCGAGAGTCCAACTATTCAAAAGTTGGACAGACGTCGCAGGGACAAAGGCAAGTACATTTTGGCCTTTGCGGCGGACACTACCGAGGATACTACCGGGGTTGCACCAGGTTTGCTCCGAATACGTTCTTGCTCATAACTTATGTTTTCGGGGAGCCCTTCCTGACTCGCGCCCCTCCATTTTGCAGAGGACCGGGCGACCCCCGCATGGATGGCTGATCATGCTCGAAGACGGGCTCTTCGGGACTCCCTTCTCCCGAAAGACAAAATTTCGAGGGAGCCGTTTTGGTCCTTCACGGAAGACATGAACTTGTTTTCCGAGGATTGCCAAGAGATGGCTCCCCATATGGCGAGGGGTGTTCTTACAGAAGCCTCTTCTAGGGCAGTTGCCGAGGAGTGCGCTTCTGGGGATATCCTCGCCACTAGAATTTCTGAACGCGCCGCTCAGGTAACCTTCTCTCTTTTTTGCCCAAGTGTTTTGCCTTTCCTTATGCTGCTTTCCCTGAGGATATTCTCCTTCTCTTTTCGCAGCTTTTGGGGTACAGTGAACACCTCCGATTTTGGGCGGCAGAGCAGTCTTCTGCCCGAGCTCGGGCTGAAAGTGAACTGGAGCAGGCTAGGCTCTTCTGTATTAACTTGGACATAGCCAATGTCGAGTTAGGGCGCATAGCCAGGGAGAAGGTTGCTCTGCTCCGGGATGAGTTCCTCATAGGCCAATCGGACCTTTTGAAGGACTTTTCCCGTAAAATGAGCGACCTTGGCGAGGAGGTTGTGCGCTTGACTTCGGCCAATGAGGTTATTCAGAAGGAGAAAGAAGAAGAAGCTGCCCTTCTGAAGAAGACTCTTGCCGAAAAGGCGGCTCTTCAAGCCAGGGTTTATTTTCTGAGGAGGAGTGCAGCGAAAAGGAGAAACGCGAAGGGATTGGTGCGGAGGATTGCCGGTCTGAAGGAGGAGATCCTGGGTCTCGAGAAAGAGGTTGCTGGTCTTGAGAATGAGGCGAACTCGCTAGATGTAGAGAGGGATAAAGCCGTCCAGATGTCGAAGGTGTCCTTTCAGGACGGCTTTTGTTTAGCTCGCCATCAATTTTTGCAACGCTATCCGGACCTCGATACCTCCTTTCTTTCGGCCCTGGATATTCCCAAGGGTCCTCGGTGGACTTGGTCGAAAGCTGATCACCTCAACCTGCCACCTGTTCCTCTACCTGCGCCGAAGGCGACGGCTAGAGACACGGGAGCTGGAACTTCTCGCGCTGCCGGGGATCCTTAAGCACCCTAGGGTTTTTCTTTTCGTGTTTCTCTTGTACTTCTTGTAATCTTCTCCTTATATCAATGAATTTTTTTCCTTCATAATTTTGGCTAAGTCTTTTGATCAATCTTTCGGTTTCCCAGTTGTCCCGAGCACTTTCGGTTAGAGGACTTCAGAAACGCGCTTCTTTTGTTTCCTCGTTGTCCCGAACTCTTTCGGTTTGGAGGCTTCGGAAGCATACTTCTTTTGCTTGTTTTTCCAGCTATTTTTTCGGGCGATCTTGCGTAGTTGGTGAAGTTCCCTTGGGCAAATTTTTAGCCTACCCTTGTTCGACCGTATTCGGTACACTTTGCCCCCACCTTTTTTTTTTGGCACCCTGCCAACCTCGGGAGGAACAGGAGATTTCTGGGAGTGCATGCTTTGTCCTTGTTCGGCGATTCTTCTCAGACAGGAGAAAACCTTTTTTAGTACTTAGACGAATTCCTGGCTTGCACTATTTCTTGTCTGAAAATTCTAAGTATAGAATTTCTTGAAGGTGCCCAGGTGCCTTGTTCCTCAGTTTTTCTCCCTTCGGTGTTGCCGAGGTCGTATACTCTCTTTCGGACCTCACCGAGCGAGGCTCTTTCCTGTTTGGCCGAAGCACCCCACGTGATGGTTTTTCGGGATTCGGCCTTTCGGAGAGCGAGATCTTCCTTCCGTATTCCTCTTGTCCTTCCATGCAGGTTCGCACTTATCGCCGATTTTCGCTGAAAAAACCTTTCTTTTGAGTTTGGCCGTTTCTCAGTGTTCATCAACTAGGGCGAGCTTAATTCTCACTCCGAGGTGATTTCTTCTTTTACCGGACACCTGTCGGCCAAACTACTTTTGTAGGGATAATGGTCTCTGTAGTGACGGCTAGGGGTCTTCGGAGAACCATTCCCTGGCCTTTCTGCTGGCTGACTTCGTTTTCTCGGTTATCAAAGACTTTTCAGGCGAACACTAGATTGCCTTTGATGGATTCCGAGCCTTTGAGCGTGCGTGCTTCAGCCTTGTTCGGCGGGTAACCTGTGCAGTAGAAAAGAGAAATTTTTCTAAGTACTGTTTAGCTAAAAGTACTGTTTACCTAAAAATTCTTTTGAGGTATTTCTCAATTTTCTCCCTTTGATGCTGCCAAGCTGATGATGCTTTCTTTCGGACCTTGCCTTGAATCAAGAGAGGTCCTTTTGGTGGCCGAAGTTCTCCCCTGAGGCAGTTCTCAGGGTTGTGTTTTGGCCTTTTGGAGAATGAAGTCTCCTTTTGTCGAAATTTTGCGCCCATGGTCGCCTTTTTCGGAGAAGACACCTCTCCTGAGCTTGTTCATGCTTCTGGGAGTGGCTCGAGTTCGGTTTCCTGATTTGCGGCATATCTCCCAAGCTCGTTCTTCCTTCCTCCGAATACTCGTGCTTTACTTGGTAGCTTTATTGCTCCAAGTGGGCACTGGCCTTTGCAAGCGAGTAAGGAAGGTTTTTTCTCCCTGTAGTTTTTCGGAAGACTTGCTTGATAATTCCCAGCAGGAATTTTATCGGCCCTGCTGGACCTTCTCCTTTTGCTTCTTCCGATTTTTTCGTAGTCCCCGGTGTGTAATTCTATTCGGGGACTTCCACTTGCTTGTTACTTCAAAACTAAGCTGGTGGACCAAAGTATCTTTTAACTTCGGAGGTAATGGCTAAATTTTTGGCCTCCTTCGCTTAAAGGCTGAAGCCTTTTATGCTGCTGGCAATAATGTACCATTTCCGCGCATCATGTTCCTTTAAGCAGGCTTTTGTATGCTTTTTGCCTGCTTGATCAGTAGGGGCTTCGCCAAACGAGGTGGTTTACTGTTTTCTCGTAGCATTTTGCTTCAGGCTTTGTTAGCAGTGAACCGTATCTGCCGAGGGCTGAGGGCAGTCTTTCGGAATTCCCCACTCCGATGGGAGTATTTTGGGCATTTTATTCCGAAGGCCTTTTTTCGGGTGTCGGTGCATTTTTTGGCCATTCTCGCCCTTCTTGGGCGCGTCTATTCGCACCTCTTTTTGCGCGCTGCTCTGCACCTCTTTCTGCCGATGCCTCTCTATAATGGGCCTGAGCTTTCCTTTCAACGTTGTTCTTCCTCAATCAAGGAAGATTATCCGGAACATTTTCTGTACTTTTTGCCATTTCATCAGAATCTTTGGAAGATGGCTCTTTGCAGGGCATTTTCCTTCCCTTATCCCAGGTTTTTGTTCTCAGTAATGCCGGTCTTGGGTGATTCACGACTTTGTTAACCGAATATGCTAACTCAGGCGATTTCCCCATCCTCGGGCCTCCGAAGTATCATTCCAGTGTCGTAGTGTTTTTGCGACTGGAACTCCTTCGGTCGGGAGTTTTTGTCTTTCGCCTATGTTCGGTCTTTGTTGGATTTCCCCTTTTTCTATTTCTGGACTTTCGGCAATGGTCCGCTGTTGCCTGGGGTTATAATGTCCCCTCTGGACCTGTGCGCGATGCAGTATCTTTGGAGTTCGGCGCACTTGCCCGTTTACTCTCTTCCCTCTGACGTCACGCAGGGGTGACTCCTTTTTGGACGATGGCAGTGTGTCCGTTGGAGTAGGATCATAGTATCTTTGCCTGTTTAATATCAACGCGTAGGCGTCTTTTCGGGGGAGTGGGTTCGGTGTTACTATCTGAGGGACAGTAACCTTTCTTTGGCACGAACTCTTTTGACGAGGGAGGTCTGGACGGCACCGATCCTACCTTTCCCGTCTATCATATTTCGAGGGGAAGCACATCCTTTGGGTATTCTCCCCACTGCTCTTTGTTTCCCCCGGCTCTTGGGTCACCCCTACTCCCCTCGTCAAAAGGATCGAGAGAGAAGACTTCGGCTCGTCATTTGCACACGAACATCTTCGGCCTATCTACTGCAGTATTTCGACCACGGCGACGCGTGGGGAATTATGCAAGAAAGCCACGGTGATATCCGAAGGATGATCATCCCCGGGATGGGAAATCCCTGTTCCTTAATTGTTCGGCTGCCGGGCGAGTCTCCGGTGCGGACGGGGGCCTTAGGGAGTCTTTTGTCCTTAGAACGCCGAGTTTCTGACCACGGCTGCCTAAATAATTTCCCACAGATGGCTCCAAATGATGGCGTTGGCGTTAGCCATCGTTTATGATCCCGCCGTGGCTCCACGACGGGGGTGATAGGGACCTCCTGAGGAATGTCATAGGTGGCCGTCCTACGATGGAGAGCGGGGGCCATGAAGGATTTCCGGTGTAGGAAGGAGTCTGAAAAGTTGACATCTTCAAGCGATTCGGCCTGAAATATACAGAAAACAGGGGTTAGGAGGTCCCCGGAGCGGTTTTCCGGGGAGGAGCCTCCGACGCCCAAGTTAGTGCCTCTAAATAGCAAAGAATAGTCATAAAATAGACTGGCTAGGAGTATTTTTCTGGCATGCACGTACGGGGAAGCATCACGCCGGAGGCCTTTTTCTGGCATGCCTAGAGGAGAAGAGAGGAGAAAACTGGGACTATGGAGTGTTCTCCAAAGCTCCTGTCCCGCCCCCCTTGCCCAGAGTTTTTCCTGCTGTAAATAGGAGAAAATGAACCCTCCTGATCGTGACACGTGTATGGACGGATAGGATCCGTACCTCTTAAACAGGAAAGTGGTCAGCCGTGTGCAGGCTTTCTCGGGCAATAGTTTCTCGAGAATCGTGTCTTAGTGTGCCAGAGCACGGACTACAGTGGCCTGTCATAATGCTTGAGGTCAACGTCTAGGACGTACGGGCAAATATGTCAGAGACTCCTTCGTATCGCCCATCACCCCTCCGAGGTCCCTTCGGCCGACGTTACCTTTTAGGTGGACGAGCAAGGACCTCTCCCCGGGGTGACACCGTTTCTTCGGGGTGTTCTCACTCTTCCGAAGTTGGTTCATTCGTCCTCTAATGGGAAGGTGCTACAGTAACTTTCCGAGGTTGGTGCGATGGGTCTTCCGAGGTCGGATATGTCAGGCGTTTGGCCCCTCCTCCGAAGTTAGTGGCCAAGATCATGGCACTTCGGCCATCAAGACACACACACATATATGCACACACGCATAAATCCTACGTATCTTTTTAATGAATTATGTACCCAAATATCGTACCGAAGCATACTACCCCCTCATACCACATACCATGAAAGTTAACATACGGCATACCTGTACTTGTACCACGAATTCTACCATACTACATTTCAGGTAACTATGATTAAGAAAAAATCTAGCACATTAGGGACTTTAAGAAGGTAAAATAAAGGTTAGGGACCCATTTAGGACAATATGAAAAGATTAGGGATCATAAATGAAGTTTACCTATTTTGTTGATTTCCTTGCTGTAATTGGCCCTTGACATTCTTGACACCGCTCCAGTTCATGAGCAATATTGATCATAACAAAATTATATTCACAGAAGCAAGTATAATTACCTGTTTAGGCAAAACTCAAATATACTGTGCATCAACAAATCAATTAGTTTTTGTATGGTTGCAATTCATAATTATCATACATCCTAATCAAATATCAGAGAATTAATTTCTTTTCAGTCAGCCTCAATATCAAATAGCATCAGAAAGTTCATTGTGAATACCTTAACAGTCTAATCATTTGAATATGCTGCAGCAACATCACATAATTTTCCAGTTACATACTTGAACCATTTGCGCAAAGCCCATATGATATAAGATATGCACAGAACAGAATACCATCCGTTTCTTTGAAGTTAATGAGAGTTAACTATGAGCGTTATAGACCAACAACAATAATTTAACGAGAGGCGATGCTTAATGGTTTCATTAAGTGGAGAAGTTCCACTTCTGCCCTCTCAGTATATTGAAACATGGGAGCTTCATATTGTAATGCAAAGGTTTCATTTTAGTATTCAATAAGGTAAGCAAAAAATAGAGGCATCTAATGATATGCTTGTTTTGAGTTGCCAATAAGCTTTTAAATACGATATTGATCATAAATAATGGAACTTTCAATCCAGAAGCAAAAGAGGCTAACTATGAGTTTGCAACTAAAAAGCCACTGGATTTCAGTTTGGTTGAAATTCATATGCAAACTTGTTCTAACTTTTTATTCCTCCTTCATACCTGCTATAAATACCATCATTTATGCGTAACTATATAATTTATTAAAAAATTAAAATTTCAATCTCGCCACCTACCTATTTAAACTGGTTTTCCTAAGAAATACTCGCTCTGTCTTTTAAAACATATCCTCTTTGATAATACACATAAATTAAAACTCTACTTCTTTACTTCTTTTTTTTAATATAAAATAATTATTTTATTTATCTTTATATAGAAGTACATATATTTCTCTATAAAAAAGTGACTGACATGTGTCCTTTTTAATGGGCCATACATATAGTCACTCTTTGATTTTCTTAACTTATCTCCTTTAAATGATATATATTATAAGATGGAGGGAGTAAATAAATAGGAAAAAAAGCATTTTCATTCCTATAAAATTTTCAATTTTATCAATTGAATCCTAAAACTACTTGAGTTGTCAAATGAGTTCTAAAATGTGAAAATCATCAACTCTATTAATCCTATAAAACTTGTTTGGTTGATGGAAATACTAACCTGGCACTTAATACCATTTATTTTAGTGACTAAATTGACATTTTTCAAACCATAGTTACTTTATTTTTTTTAAAAAAAATTTGAGGGCCATATTACTATTTTCAAAAAAATAAAAATTTATCAACTTCTCCCTGAACTTTCTTCAATCATACAAAATTGTCTATCAACTCTCAATTACTCCAATAGTGCCACCTCCTCCAGTAGATATGGAGCTCTTGTCTCTCCCTCTTGCTCCAATGTCACAACTCACAGGACACGAACTGAAGTATGTGCTCCCATAAAGGAAATCCTTAGTCCAATTATTTCTTGATATAATGATTACTGGGCCGACAGTAAACTCATTATGAGAAAAGATGAATAGGCCGTAGGAGGACATGAAGCAGTTAGTAAAAGGAAAATGACACTCAAAAGAATTAAGTTGATTGATCTTATCTTGCTTTGTAATTCTAGAAAGATGAGTTGCTCATGAACTTGCAAAAATTGCAAGCTCCAAAACTTTCTGCTTATGGACCTCTTCCTTTCCCAATGCTATTCATGATCTTGTACTAGCTGATTGTAACTCCATTTCTAAAGCTGTTGATGGAATTAAATATCTTTCATTAAAAAAATATATCTAAAAAGATCGAAGGATCATCTATTTTGGGGTATGATTTGAAACTTCAAAGCTTTTTAATGGTAAAATTGTAAACTTACAATTTGGTTCACATACTGAGAGAGTTGAACGTAGAAGCGGATAGTTTATCCAAATCTGGAGTTAGCAAGAGTTCTGCTTTAGTTGTAAACCTGTTTGTTTGGCGGCTGCTTTTGTAACTTGAACTGTTGTTTCCTAGTTTGCGTACTATATTCAATAAATTCTCTATCTTCAAAAAAAAAAAAAGTATTACTGTAATTGAAAAATTATTAGTATCAATTACGTACTGCTCCTTTTTTAAGTTTTGAGATATGAAAATGTAACAATGCTAGAAAAAAATCTTGGGTGAAATCAATAAAATTAGAGAGGTATCATCCTCCTTTTCTAAAAAAAAAAAATGTAGGGAAATTAGTATATGACCATCAGGCAAGATCTTGAAAGTTTAGTTGTTGCATTGGCATAAAAACAATTAATGAGTTGTATTGGACGTGTTATGAAGTTTGATGGCCATTCTGATTTATACCTATTTTATTCAAGATTATTGAAGTTTGCTGCCGTTAAAAAAATTGAAGACACAGATGGATTTAGATTTATTCACAGATATAAAATATATATTATCTTATATTATAAAAAGCACGAAGATGTACAAATGTTAAATGATTTTTTTGTCCTTCTGTTATAAGATACTTTGCTCTTTTAATGAAATCCAATTTTGTTATTATTTTCTTAGGTGAAGTTGTATTAGCATTAAAACACTAAAATAAACCCTTAAGTTGCCATCAAATTTTATTTTTTGTTACAAACTTACCCACCCTTAATTCTATATTATAGAATTATGTATTATACACAAGCATTTTTTGTATTAATCTTACCTAAAACTATTAAATTGCAATTGAATTTTTTTTCTTAAAACCTGTCACCCTTGGTTATATATTACTGTCAAATAATATCTCAAGTAAATATTTTATAGAATTTAAAATTTCACCTTATCATTCCAAAAACTTTCATAGGCAAATCTTTTATTTGAATAAAAGACTTAAATATAAAAATCATGCTAAAGTTTGTACAACTAAGTATTTTATAAAACTTAAAATTTTAACTTAGCATGTTAAAAACCTCCATAACTAAATTTTTTATTTGAATAAAAAAATTAATGTATGGTAAAACTCAAGCTAAAGTTTGTATTGCTGTAAAAGGTATCTTTAAGCATATATTTTTTTTCAATTAAGTTTTTTTTTGGTTTTGCAACTTGAATGAGTATATTCTATCAAAGGTTATTATTTGGTAAAACTCATGCTAAAATTTCACATGAAAATCTATAAGTTCACATACAGTTTTTCCCTTATCCTAAAATTATAAGTTCTTTTACTCTTTTAATGATAAAAAAAATCTTATATTGTCTATTTAATTAGAGTTGTGTTATTATTGGGGCTCTGAAAAAGGGAAAGAAAAGAATTCATTTACAGAAATCTAAAAATATAGTTGCCTATTTAATTACATATTTAGTAGTATTAAAATACTAAAAATATAATAAGAGAGGGCAAAAAAAAGCAAAATGCAATGCATTTAGTCTTTAGTTTCTGGGAAATTTACTATTTTGACTACTAAACTTGACCACTAAACTTAGTTAATTTTAACAAACATGGCCTAAGTTTATTCTACTATAAAAAATATCCTTGAATATAAAATTTTTGTCAATTAGTTTTTCTTTTCTCTACTTGGATGAATATATAATTTGAAAGCTTAGGTAGTTGGTCCATATTAGAGCAATCATATAATTTACATATAACGCAAGCACATACTATGAAAGAAATAAAAGAATTATTATTGTAGCAAGGTCATTGTGAAAAATTTTAGGAAAAAAAAAATTCTTAGCTCCCAGAATTAGTTGCTTATATAAAAATAAAGTGGAATTTTAGTACCAACTTTTTTTTTTCCATTTTTCCAATATTTTAAAACATTGAAAAAATTATAATAATTATTTTTTCTCACATGTTCATCATTTTGAATGTTGGAATTTTTTTTTTATTCTTAGTAACTTTTTCTGCATACTAAATAATTTTAATGTATTTTTATTTTTATAATTTTTTTAAAGTCAATCAAATCTTATGAATTGTATCAAAGTAGCATCATGCATGTATTGTTTCTAAGCTTTAATTTTTGGATAAATCATTGCTGAATCACAAATTTAGTTAAATTTAACAAATATGCCCTAAATGTTTTAAAAAATGCTTTTGAACGTTAGTTTTGGGTCAATTTATTTTCTCTTTGCTTTGTTTGATGTTCAAACAACTATCTTTATCTCAAGTTCTTTGCACCATTTTCAGTTTTTTTTATTTAAGTTTGACTTAATTTTTTATATTAATATTCATTGGAAATTTCTTAAAAAAATTTCTTTAAAAAGTAAAATTTTTATAGTTTCCAAATGTAATTTTGTAATTTTTTTCTATAAAATATTAAAATAAATAAATTTGGGTAAAAAACCTGCAATGTTACAAAGAACTTATGATAGAGAGAGTGTAATAACAATAATAATAATAATAATACATAAAACTTACAAACTTTCATCGATAATTATTTATACATTAAAAAAATAACTATATATTAAAGTTTTAATTCTATTTACAAAGAGAGAATAAAATTTTTAAAAAGACTCTTTTTACATTAGGAGGCCTTATACGAATTTAAATTCTCAACTTTATCTATACCAATTAGAGCCCCATACTATTAAGAGGAATTAGAGTTATGCGATTGACTTGGTCTACTTATTAGAGAGCTATAAAAATTTATAAATGTCCTAATGTGAACATTTGGGGTTTAAATCATACATTTGAAAAAAAAATAGACAATTATTTGAAGTTGATTATAAAAAATAATTTATTTTTATTTTTAATGGATTTTTCATCAAAAACTAATATCGTTTGAAAACTAATTATATATATCTATAATAATTTATTAAATAAACTTTTTATAGTAATTGTTATGAATTTTTAATTATTCAACCTAAAAAATAATTAAAAAATAATATCAATTTTAGACAAATAAAAGCCATAAAAATATAATTGGATTAATTTGACTTAATGCTAAATAAATTAGATCTTTATCTCAATGGCTAGGTTAAAGGTTTTTTGGGTTGACGTTCTATACTTTGGTTCTCTTCTTACTTTGGGTTGACATGCACTAAGAGTATAGTTAAGGCTTTTCTTGCTTAATTATAAATATTTTTTACCCTAACACTATTATCTACCTAGAAAATAATAAATAAATTCTTATGACATATATTGAGAGATTTTAAAGTTTTTATTGTTCCAAACTACTAATTTTTCCACACAGAGAGTAAAGAATTAAGAATTTTATTTTACATGTGTAATGCCCCTAATTTATGAATCTTAATTTTTAAAATATCTTAAATTCCCAAAATTATAAAGCATTTAATTAAAAATAATTTAAGAAATATGAGGTAAAAAATTTTCTTTAAATCTATTTTTTAAATAATAAGAGCATTAAATGAAATCAGAGTAATGGTGTGAAAATCCCAAGAAAATTAACATGTGAGTAGTGTGCCAATTTGAACAAACCATATGTTTCATTTGAAAAATGAAATAACGCAAAATAGAAATCTAGTCCTAGTCAATTTTATTTTCGAGGGGTTACAGCATACCATCACTCAATTTAATCCACATCCTGAACCTCATTATACTGTTCAGTGTACTTTGTCTTCCCATAGTACTCACCTAAGAAAACATGTTAGAAGAAAGGATGAGTACAACTTACTCAATAAGGGGAAAGTATCAGATCCATCACATGGATCATAATATTCTTGCAACAAACAACAATGAATAATAAAATTTAAATTATAACAATTTAATTAAAGAACAACTTCATACAACATCATAATAATAATATCAAAGTCCTACTAGCATGCTTGAACTATTATGGGGACATTCGATAAAATTAGAACGGACAATTCAAACCTGATAGGCATGTTAGGGTGGCAGTGGACCGTTTCTAGTCATGACCCGATATTGATATGGGGTATGGAGAAATAATTTGTACACTACTAGACTGTAGCTAGTGAGGGACCATACTTATGGCTGCTATCACGAGAGGCTCTACATCGGCATAGCTAGCATGAGAGGCTCTGACTTGGTGGCATCTCTAGATGTACTACCTAAAAGTTATCCCGAGAGTGGGGTAATGTACACACTCACCATCCTAGGTTCGTACGACGATATTTAAGTGTTAGATTAAATGATTGATCAATAAGATATGATTTAATCGGTAAAAAGAATTATGCATATGCATAGTAGTTCAAGCATGCTAGTAAGACTTTAATATTGTTGTTATCATGTTGTACGAAATTGTTCTTTAATTAAATTGTTATAACTTAAAATATATTATTCATTGTTGTTTGTTGCGGGAATGTTAGAACCCACGTGATGGATTTGATACTTCTCCCTTACTGAGCATGTTGTACTCACCCCTCCTTTTAACATGTCTTTTTAGGTGAGTACTATAAGAAGATAGAGTACACTGAATCGTATGATGAGGTTTAGGATGTGGAGCAGACTAAGTGAGGGTAAGTTATAGCCTCTCGAAAATAAAACTGGCTGAGACTAGGTTTTATTTTACATTATTTTATTTTTCAAAAGAAACATATGGTTTGTTCAAATTGGTACACTATTCACATGTTAGTTTTCCTGGAATTGTCACACAATTACTCTGATTTTATTTAATACTCTTATTATTTGAAAAATAGATTCAAAGAAAATGTTTTACCTCATATTTCTTAAATTATTTTTAATTAAATGCTCTATAACTCTGGGAATTTAAGATATTTTTCAAAATTAAGATTCATAAAATTAAGGGCATTGCAACATGAATCTTAATTATTCAGTATTTATAATGATTTTAATTTTATTATAAAGATTACACTTTCATACAATATAGTGTTCTATTATCAATATTAGAAAAATTATGGAAGTGACAAAATTTTTATCGATTTTTATACTCTTAACCTATAAGTGTTTTATTTTTTTTAATAAGATTCAAATTAATTTGGTGTTGTATATTTAGTAGAGGTATAATTAGCACTAAGAATCTAAAAGGGAAAGACAGAAAAAGAAAAATACAAGTCTCATATGTGCAATTTTGAAAAAACAAAAAAGAGGAATTTGTATGTCTTTTCTTAGCTTTAATAAAATTACTTAAAGTTATATATTAAGTATAAATTTTGATGTTAAAAAAATCTTAAATAGTCATAATAAGTTAAACTTTTGTAACAAATATTTCCTTAAGTAAATTATATATATATTGGGAGCATGACCTTAAACATAAAATTTTATCAATTTTATGTACTCTTAAACTTGAATAAATTATTTTAATTGGTACTTAAAAGTTTCAAAAACGTCTTAATTTGAATCAAGAATTTAAATCTGATAAAACTCATAAAAAGCATGAATATGTCAAATGTTGGACCTTTTTATCCCTAAGTTTTATTTTATTTCCCTCTTTTAATGATAGATTTTTTTAATTTTGTTATAAAAATTATACTTTCAAGAAACATAATGTTTTATTATCAATATTAGAAACAGTACAAAAGTGACAAAATTTTTATCAATGTATATACCCGTAACTTATGTGCTATTTTATTTTTTTTAGTAAGACCCAAATTAATTTGGTGTTGTATACTTATTAGAGGTATAATTAGCACTAAGAATCTAAAATAGAAAAAAAAATATATAAGTACCAAGTCTACTTGCTTAAAAACAAAAAAGAGGAACCTGTATGTCATTTTTTTAGCTTTAGTACATTTGCTTAAAGTTATATATTAAGTATAAATTTTAATGGTGACAAAAATCTTAAATAGTCATAATAAGTTAAAATTTTGTAACAAATATTTCCTTAACTAAATTGTATATTTTTGGGACATGTCCTTAAACATAAATTATCAATTTTTTGTACTATTAAACTTGAATGAAGTATTTTAATTGGAATTTAAAATTTTCATAAACATCATAATTATATTTATTTGAATCAATGATAAAAAGCATGATTATGTCAAAATGTTGGATGACTTTTTTATCCTTAAGTTTTATTTTTTTTTCCCATTTTAATGATACCCAAATTTAAAATTTTGTAACACATATGTAACGACCTAAGTCCAGAACCAGTCAATAGAACACCTGCCTACACCACATGTGTTATCCTTTATGAAAATGATAAGTGCTAGGTATTTAGGAATGAACTTTCAGTATAAGGAAGTTCCCCCCTTGTCCTTTATCGGCGAACTCAACCACAAACTTTGAACCAAATTTGGCTCTAATAACATCTATAACGATTCAAGTCCAGAACTGATAAATGAAACACCTACCCACACTACATGGGCTATCCTTTGGAAAAGGGTAAGTGCTAAATACTTATGAATGGACTCTTAGTATAAGGAAGTTCCTCTATCCCATACCGATGAACTCAATCACATACTTTGAACCAAACCTGACTGTGATATCATTTGTAATGATCTAAGTTCAGAAATTATGGACAGAACACTTACTCATACCACATGGGCTATCATTCAGAAAAGGATAAGTGCTAGGTATTTATGTTCTGGAACTAGAGTCTATATATCCATATAAGATATCCTACAATTCCCTCATGTGGGATATGAGGATGTTACACACATGTGTTTGATTTATATGACATTAAACATGCTTAAAATCATAGTGTTTATCAATTTATTTACTTTTTAAATTTGGAATGTATTTATCATAACTTAAAAATGCAATTGAAATTCTATATATATTTATATGTAATAAAAAGTGCAATGATATATAAAATGAATAAACCTCAAATTATAAGCTATTAATTTTCCTTTTAGGTACTACGATTCTATTATACTTTAATTAGTTTATTTTCATATGATTGACTAATTATATTATAAGAATAATGGGTATGACTAGGGTTTCAAACTTTAGTGATGTGAGTATAATTTTTAAATCAATGGTAAGCATTAATTATCCAAAAGTGTAAAAGCTATACAAGATTTTACCTCAATCTTTGGAACAATAACATTAAATATTAGCCATAAAATATAGGATAAGTGTAGATTTTGAACACTTTGGAGGTGAGTGTATTTTGATCAAAAATTAAGAGTAGATAATTAAGCTTTTTGAGTAATGTATAGTTACTTATAGTTACATGCCTTTGAAAAAACTTAGTGTTTACTTACTAAGATTATAATTTGGTATCATGGCCCTTATTTGTGTCAGTCTTCTTAAAAGAAATCTATTTGTACTTGAGTTTTTAATGAATGTCCTACCTGTATTATGCTCTTTTTAATTTTGAATATAAAATCAAAAAAATTTATTAAAATTTTAGCTTATGTTTCTTTAAAAAGTCAAAGTTATGATAATACATTAATGATAAATCTATTTAATTGTTTGAGCCAAGTAATATATATAGAATCTCCGTTTTAATAATTAGCTTTTTGAATCTAAAGCATAAAACTTAAGATAAAATTTACTAACTTAACTTTTAATAATATTTATAAATACATAATACTATTAAGATATTAAATTAACATATTTTCTTAATATATTGAATACTATATTTAAATTTCAAACTGATAAGAGGAATTTTGACACCTTTGATTAAATTTTAAAAATATCATGAAGTAATTTTATAAGTACTCTACCATCACAAATAAAAAAACTTCTATCAATCTTTTATAACAAATATTACCTATAGCATATTTTATATTATATTATTATTGTTGTTGTTGTTGTTGTTGTTGTTTATATTAAACAGAAATCAAATACAATGAGTTATCTATTATAATGAATGAAGCAAATAAGGATAATTATGATGAAATATTATAATAAAAATAACTACCATGTAGGAGTTATAAAAATTAATAAAAAATATATCTAAACTTAAAAAAGTAAAATCATTAATGAAATTATTTATTTTGGATAAAATAATTAAAATTATAATTATTTGAGTAAAGAATAATTTAGTATTTAATTCACATGTAATGCACGTATGCAGTTACTAGTATATATATCTGAACGATAGAAAGCAAGACTTCAATCACAGAGCGAAACTTAAGAAGAGATATATAACAGAGAATTGGAGCTCCACTTCAGCAAAATAGGAGATAGGTGATGAAATTTTCCTAACATTTTCTTAAAAACGTCAAGAAAAATATATCACTGCTAACATGTTAAAAAAAAAAGCCTCAAGAATGTTATATTCCCAACTAATTAAAAGAACATGCAATTAATTGTCTTATAGGCCCCGGCTTGTTTAAGAAAAAAGGTAGGTAGTGAGCTCTTTAAGCCTGACTAGTTAAAAAAAACCCAAGTAAAGAACCCTTACCTAACCCATCATATCCAAACTAAAACAAGGATTGAAATGTTCATCATTAATGCCTGTTTCTTCAAGGAATCCCTAATTTGAGCTCCGGTTATCTCTTCCACTTCCACCAACGTCAAATTTTTTCTAGTACTTTCTCTTCATCTTTCAATTGTAGCTCACTTCACCTCTGACATTCTCGTGATCGAAAGCTTCTTCAAAACCTAGAATGCAATCTCTAATTGTAAAATTATTTTACACCAGCTGTCTCAAATACTTGAATTTGATCTTCGATCGCTGACCTCTGACGTCGAAGGCTTTCGTGACAATTGTCATTGTCGGAAGCTTTTTCAACTTCTTGTCTCAAGCTTCCCTAATTCTGGTTCTAGTCTCTTCCTATTTCCAATCTACTTGTTTTTTTTCTTTTCTAAAATGTATTGGCTTAACCACCTTTAATTCTCGTATGTAGTTTCGTGATCAGATGATTCTCTAGCAAGCTAATGAATGTCCTGATCGGCCACCTTTACAAGCTATTCATCTATTCATTTGCATCTACTTATTTGCGTATTTACTGTAGCTCTATTGACCTTCTTGGTGCCATTTACATCCCACATTCCTCTTGTGTGGCCATGTGATAGTTATTGCATTAAGCTCATTTAACAGTTTTTAACGGGTTGTCTCAAAGTCATAATGAGTCTTATGTAAAGTAATTGACTATTACACAATTCCTGCTTTGGTGGAGGCATTTCACAAGGTCATCATTTAGTTTAGACCCTGGTTATTTGTTAGTTGACCCTAAAGTCTAAACTAGCACTTTTTTTTTTGTTCTTTGTTCCCCCTTAAACAAGAATGGTTATTGACTTTCAGGAACTTAAGGTTCAAGTTTCTGCAATCATTTTGGAGTCTTTAAGTGAGTTTGTGCAGTTACATGTTATCCTTGTTGTACTCTATGACTTTGCATATAAGAAAATAGGTATTATCCTAAAAAGCAAATTTTATCTTAATATGAAGCAATTCTTTGTTTGTTTCCTATTTCCCATTTGGTTGTTTGTTATCATTTAGTTTACAAAAACTCTGTTTTGACCAAATCATGCAGATTTTGATGCAGATGAAGATGAATTAATTACTGAAGAAAGGAAACAAGCAGGAAGAAGAATTTTTTGATCAAAGTATGTCTGATAAACTTGTGCAAGTGAATCTTTAATTATAGATCACACGTACTTGTTCCATTCTTGTTAAGAAATAGTTAATCCTTGTTTTTTTCCATTTAGGTAAAGTTGGTTCTTTATTGGAAAGTTTGATGAAAGAATTCAAGGCTTCACTCTTCCTCATTTGTGCTTACCTTGGAAAGTTCTTCCACAATAATTGTCTGGGTGATGATGGAAACTAAAACGTGAGGTTAGTTCTTTTGCTCAAACTAGTTCATTATGAAAAAGGTCTTCCAAGAAACTTCCATTAGGTTTCTTTAAGGATAAAGTCTTGTTTTATTCTCTGTCAGGTTCTGGTACAATGTGTCCAAATATATAATATTTATTGCTACTCTGTTGTTGAGATTAAGTTAGAAGTGAAGATGGACTATTTAGTATAAATTCAATTTCTAATCAATTTAACTAATTACTACATTGTCGTTGAATTGTAGGCTTTGTTGGATTGCAGATGTTGCAACAAAGGTTATGGAGCCTTAGTCACTACAACAATTAAAGTTTTAATATACATCAGAATAGTATGATCTTGAAAGAAGAAATTTTTTAGGAAAATGTAGATTTGGCACAAAGTTGAAGTATGCATTGTTAGCTTGTGGATATTATTGGATTTTGTTTGTAAGACTTTGTGAGATTTTCATTTAATAAAGGATAATTAAAATATTTTATATATATTCTTATTTTTTTTAATTATGGATGTTTAAAGCAACCAAATTTCAAAATGCAATATATATATATATATATATATATATATATATATATATATAACACTAAAATTTGAATTAAAAAGGTAAAAAGCAAACCAGGATATTGCAAGCCACTTGTAAAAACATTAGCAAAGGTCCACATATGGTGGTATGGTTTTTGAAATAATGTTGTTGATGGTATGTCTTTTAGTGGCATTTTTCTAAAAATGACGTAGATGCTGGTCATGTAGTAGCATTTTGGAAATGCTGGTAAAAAGTCAGATCTTTACCAATGTATTCCTAGACTGCATTTTTTCTAAATTGTTTGGTAAAATTTTTCCAGCACCTAAAAACATCAGGAAAGCTAAAAAAAAAAACACTGCTAATACTCCATTTTCTTATGGTGCTCAAGCTCTAAGTCTTCTCCAAAATCCATTTTAGCTTCTGTGTCTAGGCCGATGGGAACATTATCTAACTTTGCCCGCTGGAAGTGGCATAACAATTACTGAATAGTGTTGGGCAATTTACGAGAACATTAGGCTCCGAATTTGCTTCCTTTTTTTTTTTGTAGCAAAAACGGGTCTCCCATAGATGTAGCACATAATTGACCATTTTGCATCATATTTCTGGAATCCTACCATATTTTTTGATAAGCTGAATTTGTGTGTCTCCCGTTTTATATATGATTGTGGCACTTGGTGTAAAACCATTTCCTGACAGTTAGTTTTGGAACATGATGCACCAACAATCAAGCAGATATAGAACAATAAAAAAAAATCCTGGCCCTAATTCAACTCATTTGTAGATTACCTGCAAGGAATGAATGTAGTGACACACCATTTGGTTTTAAGGCACTTTTTGAGTTTTAAAGCTGTGTTGAAGTAGCACTGTCAGGTTGAGCGGGACAAGCAGAGCACATTCCATATTTGCTCCACCCATTTTTCCAAAACTACCCGTTAACACTTGAACTCTTGTAGTTCCTCAGGTTTGGCCATTGTGTCTTTAATTGTGACTTGGTGCTGGCTTGTAGTTGGCTCTTTTCATAAGGAAAAGTTTCCAGATAGTGCAGAAAAAGATGATTGAAAACACCAAACGAGAAATATTGAAAGGGGTGTTAAAACGACTGAGCGTACGTTAATTTGATGATACTTACAATAATAGCATATGGTTGTACAAGTTTGATGGTTGTGCAAGAAGGATCTATATCCTAAGGTAGGAGCCGATGTCAGGAGAATGCTACGGCCAAAGCCCATGGATTGTGAATTTGCCCAGGTATAGCCTTATGCACGTCATCGCTAAGCATGTAGCCTGCGGCCATTGAAGGCTGAGCTTGTAGAAGTCCAGAATCGAATTAGCCACCAACTACCAGTACTTCAACCTTGAGATCATGACCTTGAGCAGGTTGCTTTGCCAGAGCTCACGGTGATAGGCAGACTCGTAAACATCCTCATCATCAGCCACTCTAAGCATCCCGATGGGACTTGAATATCAACCTACTAGCGATGCAATGAAGACTATACCAATGCCAGCAGCCAATGCAGGCAGGCCTACAAGCTCTTATATGACTTGTTGGGAAAAAAAAAATTCTGATCACTCATCACGTACAATGAAAATAAAACACCATCAACAAGCATAGACAAATTTAACGTCATTATGCTCTTAGTTAACTTACATCCATGAATAAGAGAACTTCATCAGGATAAAATATAGATATTACAGTAAATTGCATCCTCAGTGCTCACGCTTGCCTATGAATCTCTTACACACTACTAACAACCTTAATACTTTTTCTCCAGATAATTACAAAATATGATGATCATAAAAGACTTTTTATCCCACTCCTCATTTTATTGTTTAACTCCAATGAACAGGAACTTGTTTTGCAAAGGTGTCAACCAGATTAACCTTTGATGCCCTTTCTATAATGAGGCAAAAGGAAGGCTTATCATATTTGTTGGTTTCTTGTCAACTTTTGGAACAAGAATGGCAGTGTTTTCATTTATGGTGTGGCTTCAATTTCTTAATGTACAACAGCCTTCTCCACCTTTGAAAGAATATGATAGAACAAGAAGGAAAAGAAATGCTGGCAATTGCTGTACTTTTATTGAATTGAAACACGCCTAATATAGGCAATACATTTTGGAATGTTAGAAACAAACTTATTGAAACTTATGAGGCAAGAAAAACTAAACAACTAAAAATTCAGTTCTTTATTCTTATCCTGAACTAATCTTCCTAGTCTTTAGTAGCTGCATCTTCTTTGACTTTCACGTCAGTGTTCTCTTGCCACATTGGATCACTTGCTTCAACACTTCCCCTTGAGCCAATGTTCAGTCTATCTTGAAGATCTTCAAATTTTGCTAATGGCAGTGCTTTTGTAAACAAGTCAGCCATTTGATTTTCTATTCTACAAAACTTTACTTCTACTTCTCCCTTGTTGACTAATTCCCTTATGTAGTTGTGCTTGATTTCAATATGCTTTGTCCTTCCATGCAAAATAGGATTTCTGGTCATGGTCACTACCGAAGCATTATCACAAAAAAGAGCAGTTGCTCCCAGTTGTTGTTGATCTAATTCATGTAACAATTTCCTGAGCCAAACAATTTGACATGCAGCAATATTGGTGGCAACATATTCTAATTCTATTGAGGATAGAGCAATCGTGCTTTGCTTCTAGGATAACCAGGATATAGGTCCAGACCCCTGGATAAAATAATTCCCACTGGTGCTTCTTCTATCTTCTTGACTTCCAGCGCATTCGCTATCAGTATAATCTTGTAAAATCAGATCTACATCTTTCAAACACCAGATTCCATATTCTCTTGTTCCTGAAATATATCTGAGTATCCTTGTAGCTGCACCATAATGATCCTTTGTAGGATTCTGCATATATCTTGATACCAGACTTACTGCAAACATTATGTCTAGTCAAGTATGAGATAGAAAAAGCAACTTACCAACCAAACTCATAAACCTCATTGAATCTGCCAATTCAGTTCCATCTTGAGCTTTAAGCCTTTCATTTGTATTCATCGGAGTAGTAACAGCTTTACAACTGTCCATGTTAAACTGTTTCAGAACATCATTAGCATATTTTTCCTAAGATATGAAGATACCTTCTTTGATCTGCTGAACTTCTAACCCAAGGAAATAACTGAGAGTTCCTATATTTGTCATCTCGAACATTTCCATCATTGATCTTCTGAACTCCATGATGAGCTGAGGTGATGATCCTGTATATATCCTTAGATCTATAGAGAGTTTTCATTTTGATACTCTAATATTCATAAGAGTCTCCCTTAAACAAGGGAATTTAAAGCTATGACACATTAATTGAATTGTTCACAGCAGTTCCATTTGCCATTGTTCTTTCTATCAAGCAAGGATTAAAGATAGAACGAACAAAGACGAGCCAAAGGATTGCAACCTAGCTTTGATACCACAATGAAAGAATATGACAGAATAAGAAGGAAAAGAAATGCTGGCAACTACTGTACTTTTATTGAATTGAAACACGCCTAATATAGGCAATACATTTTGGAACGTTAGAAACAAACTTACTGAAACTTAGGAAGCAAGAAAAACTAAACAACTAAAATTTGATTCTTTATTTTTATCTTGAACTAATCTTCCTAGTCTTCACCAACTGCATCTTCTTTGACTTCCACGTCAGTGTTCTCTTGCCACATCGAATCACTTGCTTCAACAAACTTCTCTCTCAATCGCCATTTTTGCCTGGGTCATCATAACTTCTCAAGTCTTGGGATGCTATAGTCAAAGCGGTATTATGGACATTATGGATTTCTCAAAACAACATAGTTTTGAATGGCAAGTTTACCTCTTCATTGGAGATTATATATATGTATACTCGGCCAAGGCTTTCTTATTTCTGAATCTCAAAAATATCTGGCTGAGTTACCCCTTCTTTTGACGTTTGGGTTTAAATCCCTTTTTTTTTCTCATAGTCATGTTTTTAGGGGCTGATGTTTAGAAGCTAGTTTTGTTTTGGTATGGCGTAAAATATTGTATTTCTTTCCAGCTCTTGCAAGTTTTCTTAGTGATCATCTTCCCTTCGTTGATATGAAAAATTATTAGTATTAATTATTATGTACTTTTCCTTTCAAGTTTTGAGATATGAGAAAGTAACAATTATAGAAAAACATATGGGTGAAATTAATAAAATTACGGGGGTATCATCATCCTTTCCTAACATAAAAAAAAATACCAGAAAAATTCACGTATTACGATTAGGCAACATCTTGAAAATTTGGTGCTTGCATTGGCATGAAAAAAATAGTTTAATGAGTTGATATGGGCGTATTTGTGAAAGTTTGATTGCCATTTTGATTGAAGCCTATTTTATTCAGGACTATTGGAGTTTCCTGCCATTGAAACAAACACAAACAAAAAAACATAAGGAAAAGTCAAAGAAACAGATGGCTTTTTTTCTCGGTGATAGCCACTTTAGAAATAAATATCACCAATCAAAAGCAAGACTTCAATCACAGAGCAAAACTTAGGCAGGCATATAGAACGGAGAACTGGACCTCAAGCTCCAAGCCTCCATATGCATCCGTTTTAGCCTCTGGGTCTAGGCTGGTGGGAAAATTATCTGGCTTTGCCCACCGGAAGTGGAACACCCATTACTGAATGGTGTTGGACAATTCGTGAGAACATCAGGCTCCAAATTTGGTTTCTTTTTGTAGCAGAAACAGATCTCCCATAGTTGTAGAATAGTATTTACTATATTGCATGATATTTCTGGGATCTTACCATATTTTTTGATGAGTTGAATTTGTATATCTCCTGCTTTGTAGGTGACTGTGGAACTAGGTGTAAAGCCAGCTCCTGTAGATGGTTTTGGAACATCATCAACAAACGACAACCAAAAGTATAATATCTATAGCATAAAGAAGCCTTTAAATTTCAGCTTCTTTATTGATTACCTGCAAGGAATGAACGTAGTGACACGCCACTTGGTTCTAAGGTACTTTTTAGTTGTAGGGCTGCATTGAAGTAGCTGTCTGGTTTAGCGGGCCAAGCAGAGCACATCCCATGTTCACACCACTCATATCGCCAAAATTTCTCATTAACACTGGAATTTTGGTAGTCCTTCAAGTTTGGCCATTGGATGGTTAATTTTAACTTGGTTCTGGGTTGTAGTTGACTCTTTTCATGTGGAGAAGTTCCGAAGAGTGCAAAAAGAAATGATCATAAACACCAAAACAAAAGACTGAGGTGGAGCAAGATAGAGTTTAGGTACTTACGATAACAGCTGATGGTTGTACCGGCGTGACAGTTGTGCAAGAAGGATCTTCAAGGTAGGGAGGTACACGGGTGTCTGGAAAAAGCTGTGGCCAAAGCCCATGGATTGTAAACTCGCCCAGGTACGGCCTTCTGCACGCCATCGCTGAGCATGTAGCCGGCGGCCATTGAAGGCTGAGCTTGTAGAAGTCCAGAACCGAATTAGATGCCGGCTGCCTGTACTTGAACGTCGACATTATGACCTCGAGGAGGTTGCTTTGCCAGACCTCCCGGCGATTTGCGTGCTTACAAACATCCTTATCATCAGCCACTCTAAGCATCTCGATGGGACGTGAATATCGGCCCACCAGCGCTGCAATGTAGGCTACACCAACACAGGCAGCCACCGCAGCGATACGCCTCTGCATTTTGCAGTGAGTCGGGGACTTGATAAAGAAAATATTATTTGTGTTATTACTAAGCATATGTAATATCATGGGATTTTATAATGCTTTTGTCCGAAGCTTGTTGGCACCTTCGGAGTTGAACCCTCCTTTTCTTCTCAACCGAGAGGTCTTTCTTCATTGATATATAAAGCTAGGTGTCCAGGGAAGTGATTTCAATATGACAATATAGCAAATAGACTTGGAAAATTCGAAGTCTACTATAAATATTGTCCAGGGAAGTGATTTGACGGATGCAATTAATAATACAAAAATGGTTTGGCGAGGACTGTATTATCGTCCCCATGTGATCAACATAAGTACGGGTGAATAATCAATATAGTTCACGCAAAACTTTGTTATGGTCAAACAATAAAGAAATACAATAATTTGTTTGGTACCCATATAATATGAAGACTTGGGTTTTTTCTGGGGGGGACTTAAATCAGCCAACGCAAAATATAGATAAGGTGATCTGAACTAAAGTAATACTAAGAAGCAAGAACCGAAACTAAAACATGTAACAAAAGGTTTTGTTATTGGTACCGGGGGTATACAAAAACTAGTAACTATTACTGCTCCGTCTCAAACTAGTTGAATTTTGTGTTCTTGTAAATATTAAGAATATGATATTGCATAAATATAGTACTACTTCCATCCCATATTATTTGATATATTTCGCTTTTTTAAAAAAAAATTAAGAGTCAATTCATTTAAACTTAAATCAATTTAACCCAAAATGATTTATTTTTATTTTTACTTTTTTTCCCCCTAGAACTAATGTTATTTGAAAGCCAACATGAAGTAGATATAATAATCAACCTGAAAGTATATTTTCATGATATTACGAATTTTTTAGGCATTAAAAAAATAAAATTTATAAAACTTTAATAAGATTATAAAAATTATATTTTAATTATATCATTGCACCAATATAATATTTGCTTTCAAATGAAATTGGTTCTGGGTAAAAGCAATGTAAAAATAAAATAAGTCATTTTAGATTAAGTTAACTTAAGTTAAAAAAAATTGACTCTAAGTTTGATTTGTTTATATCATTATTAGGTAGAAAATTTTTTAAAAAATGTATATTTAGAAACTATGGCTTTTCGCTTATTATTTATACATCAAAATTGCTCACTTATATAAAAGATAAAAAATCATATATTAATTGTTGTTAACAGTGAATGTTATGAAGAATTCAAGATGAAGGGAGTATGTTTTTTTCAATTTTAACTTTGACTATAAATCACACAATCACAAAAAAAAATTATCCTAAAAAGGTACATGATGGTCAATGGCAAGGAAAAACTTTGAAGAAACTATATAAATAAAAATTATTTATCTTGGAAAAAATAATTTTAAAAAGTGCCAACCAATATTGGTCAGAGATGTTGCAATTTGTTTCTCAAACAAGAAAAGTTAGAGAAGCTTGAGGACTTGATGAGCATTCAGAACAAGGAAACAAACAAATACTAAGAGAAAATGGTTTATGCATGTTGGTGAGCAAGAAGGCCTTTTTGCCTAAGGACTCTGATCATCGTATAGCATTGGAGAGAATCCAATATGTCCTTGATTTCGCAGACGATAAGGATGAGATTTAGGCTTAAAGATAAATATCCATATGTCGCATCTAGAGCTTGTGAACAATCACTTAGAATAATGACTGAGATGAGTTGTAGAGTGAATGTTAAAGATAAAGCTCCATGAATGGCACAAATTAGTTTAGCTTCAAGGGTGGGTTCACAATGGGGAGAACAATGTCACAACGAAGTCGTGCAGGTCACTAAAACCTAACCAAACCTAGGCAGCTGCTCCTAACCTAGTAGAACTTTGCTAAGCACCAAAGGTGATAAAAATATCTGGCAGCAATTGAGAATTTTGATGTTGACTATGATTCCAAGTTTGACATAAGGTTGGAGAGAGGTTAAAAGGCAAGCAAGATAGCTTATGTTAAAGATCCCTGGCTATAGAGAGCTGAAGATAAAGATTACCCACCTAACAATTAAGGATGGAACATGAAAAGTAGCATTCTTGAATTTACATTTATTTTAACCAATCCATACAGTACAAAGGGTGGCTAATAGAAATTGAAACCAAGCTGGCAAGTAATGCTTCTGATGACTTATGAGGGATGTAAACCATGCTTGAAATAACCTATACTTTATTTCCCCAAATTTTAGGGATCCCAGTACAGCCCCAAAAGAAAAGAAACATAATTTTTGAGGAGTTGTGGCAACAAAATCATAGCGGGCCTATCGCTTGAAAATCTTATTGACTTTGGGATCTTTTCAAATCGTGTATAAATTATGAGTTTGAGATCAGTTAGCCCTTTTTTTTTTCTTAAAAATGTTTGTAGACACCAAAATTTAATTGGGTTAAAAACACAATTTAAATTGTCTAACCCATTTCTAAATTGATGTCCAAACTTCAAAAGTCCATCAATTTTGAAAATTACAAGTTCAAGAAATCCAATTTTTTGAAGCCCAAAAGCACGCACCCAAAGGCCTCGAATGAAGACTCATATGCCAACTTACCCAAAGTCCATTTTGGCAAATTGGGCCTCAAAGTCCAAAATGACTAAAGCCTATGCATACCCATCATTTAGCCCAAATATTCTAGAATATTCTAGAATGTCCCATTAGTTATCCTTTTAAATCAAATAAATTGGATAATTAAAGAGAGATAATTATCGTATTTATTTTCTCTTATGATAAATACAAGAGATAAATATATAATAACTATCATATATAGTTTTCTTGAACGAAAACACATATTCCCTACAGCTATAAATACCCCCCCCCCCGCTAAAAACAAGGAAGGAGAGAAAAAAAAAAAGAAGCAAAAAAAAATAGAGAGGAAGAAAAATATCTCTACAAGAAATTTTCTCCAGTTCTTTAAGCCAATCAAGCATAAACACCTGGCGAAAGGAGAAATCAAGTCCAAAGAAGATCAAATCCCAGTTTCAATGACAGATTTGAAGAACATGGTGAGAAATGCAAAAAAACGCGGGACGATGCTTCATCAAATTCAAGTTCAGATCTGGTGGAAGCAACGAGGAACGTGAAGAACACGGGACAGTGCTGTATCAAGTTTAAGTCTAGATCCGGCGGAAGCGGCGAGGAATGTGAAGGATTCATTTTTTTGCTGTGTTAAGTAAAACTCTAAGGGAAGTGGCAAGAAAGCCACGGACATTGCCCGAAGCCCCCAAGTTCAAAGAATACAACAGAAAATCTCAAACCGAAAGAAGTGGCATGGACCTCGGCTCGTGTTTGTGTAAGATAAAATCCAAAGTATGTATTCATGAAGAAGCCGTTCGGGTCTCCACCAAAAGCTCAATGTGTTAATCAGAGGATTGTGCATGTGAGAAGCACGCTAGAGAGTCGATTCCCAAAAATCTCTATTCTAAATTTTAATACTGTAATTTATGCTACAATTAATTTCAGGGTGTAATTTTTACACACGAAATTTGTGCGTATAATGTTATTTTTTGTTATTCATAAGACGTATGGTTTCTACTACAAAAATATAACACTAAGAAACGGGGGATGTTTGACTCAACTGTAGACTTTATACATATATTAGCCCTATAGTCTCGTATTGTGAAGTAAACTTACTTGATTGTCTGAGGCAAATTCGGTATCCAAACTCATGGACTGATAGAGAAAGACCAAATGAATAAACGCAAAAACAAACTAGCACAATAAGAAACCAATACACGATTGGAGTAACATACCAACACACGATTAGACTAATAAATTGTCCAAGTACAAAACATGGATGATGCCTAAACAAATGAAAAAAATAAAAAGACACTATTACCTAGTTCATAATTCATAAATGTCTCACCACCTATCTCTCAGCTGCTCTTCATACCCTATCTGATCTAGTAACACTAAAATGGACTACTGGATTTGTTCGTATTTTCATCCAATAATACTCCTCATAATGGTGATGAAAGAGTGATTGATCAGATTGTGCAAGGGTAAGGAATAAACAGTAATGGTATTAGTGTAAGGATATATAGCCTTATGTGTATTAAAGCATTAAACTCAAAATCAATTTACAATTAGTAGAAAGACCTTATCACTATATAAAGGTTTAACTAACCTTTTTTTCTTAGTCATGTGGGACCTTTCTACTTAATAATATGAGTACTAAAATGAATATTATTACTGTAATATCTATATTTTGTCTGAATAAATATCTCACATCAATAAGTACAAACTAATAAAAAGCTTAATCTTGTTTGCTCATGGCATATTTCTTCTACATGATAAGTTTTAATGCTTGTGGTGGGAGTTGATGAGATCAAATATCTCTGTTGGATCAAATTATTTTGTGTACATAATTTGATTGGTATGTGTTGCTTGGGCACAAAAACTAGTTGGATAAGGCTACATGGTAAATATTCCTAGGATAGATATGGAATCTTTTATTAGAAGTGTTGATTTGTTTGAATGGTTTCGTTGGTGTTTAGGATAGTTGGGATGGTTAGGAAATAGATTAAAATAGTTGAATGACTAGTTGTGTTGGCAGAGGAATGGCTAGGTTGTTTTTTAAGGTAGCCAGGGATGATAAATTTTTCATTTATCGAGCTTGTTTGGGAAGCTTTGGTTTACCTAGCTATGCCCAAGTCGATGACCAGACTAGGCTTTGATACCACTGTTGATTTTTTAGAATGGTTTAGTTGGTGTTTAGAAGAGTTGGGATGGTTGGGAAATAGATTGAAAATAGTTGAAGTGCTAGTTGTGCAATTTGAAGTATGGAAAGGACTTAGTTGAAGGGTTTGGTTTAATAAAGTGGAAAGAGGAGTACAAAGCTTGTTTTGGCTACTATGGGCATTTGCCCCTCAACCTATTTATACTAGTTTCAGCTAACTTTTTTTTGGCCAAATCACCCTTAACCACAACTTTCTAGAATTTTCTACACTCTAGGCCCCAACTTTGACTATTTTCAATTTTCTAGATTTCTCTTCAAAATATTTATCGTTATCCTCTCTAGATCTTTTCTAGGATAAATCTACTTATTCTTAAGCTCCAAGTAATTCTAGAGTTTTCTTGTTTTTTTCTTTTTTTAAATTTGCATCAACATTTTAACGAGTAAGATTTCCGACTCATTACATGTCATCGCGACAGTACAGAGAGATTCCCAAACAACACACTTATGATCATTATTCTTAAACAGAAGCTAAGTAATTAACTTAGCCCGACTCATATTGGGGACCCTCTATTTTAGAGCTCCGAGTGAACAACATTGGCAGCAACCGGTGGGAATCTTACTTCGTCATCTTTGCCTGAACACTTGTTAGAAAATAAGTTCCGACACTGGAGGAAAGTCATAGGTTGTTGCTTTTTGTTCCTTTTGTAGCAAAAACGAATCTCCCATAGTTGCTTCACACCATCTGTGGCCTCATTGCATACTATTTCTGGAGCTAATCTGTTCTTCCCACCATATCTAGTTCTAAGTGCATTTGATATGTCTCCAACTTTGTACCTTTTATTGGCCTCCAGCTTAATTTTAGCTCCTAAAAGAAATTAAGAGTTATTAGTAGTTTAACTGTGTTGTAAGAGAAGTAATTAAGAGAACAGTAGATGATAATAGACTACCTTCAAGAGTGGAAAGAAGCGAGTCAAAATTCTTTTGAAGTTCCAATCCAACAACGAAATATGAATTTGGGTCATTGGGCCAATCGGAACACATTCCATGTTTGCCCCACTCACTTTTCCAGAAGTACTCGTTGGCGTTCTTACCTGTGTAGTCCACCAAATTCGGCCAATTGGTCTTTAATTTTCGTTGAGTATTGTCCCGCAGGTAGCCCTTTTCGATAATTGTCGAAAAGAAGTTAGGTTCCAGGGACTAATTGATATGCAGAAAAGAAAAAAGATACAAAAACATAAATACCATAAGATCAGTTGGTTGTATTGGCGTGACATCGGTGCAACTAGGATTCTCGTCGTAGGGAGGGACAGGGTCGCCGGAAGGAAGCTGTGGCCAGAGGCCATGGATGGTGAAGTCGCTAAGGTATGGCTTTGTGCACTGGTATCTGATGCCTCTGCCGCTGCATGTAGACGGTGGCCATTGAAGGGCTAGAACATAGGTGTCGAAGATATCAGCTCTGAGATCCGCCGGACCGGAATCTGCCAGCGCTCCAACGGGTGGGTCATCGCGCCTCAGCTCCGCAAAGATGACCGTGCCGGCAACGGCAACCACTATAGCCCATCGAAGCTGCATTTTTCGGTCGCTCGCAAAGTCTAACAATCTCTCTCTCTCTTTTGATTTGCTTTCTTGTGGAACGTATGGCTGTGGACTCGACCTTTTGCTTTGCTTTTCCAACTGATCCTGATCAGGGTCTTTTAAAGTGCGGCTATCCGAAGCTTCCTGGCACGGACGGAGTCGGACCCTCCTTGGGTCTTTATTTATTGAAATATAAAGCTAGCTAGGTCCAGTGAAGTGATTTCAATATAGTAATAGACTTGGAAATTTCGAAGTCTACTTTAAATAACTAATTAATTGGCTTTTCGTAGATTAGTTGGAGCTTAATCATGTTGTTCATTTGACAGATTCAATTAATAATAGAAAATGATACTAGCTTGGCGAGGTCGGTATCGTGTGAATAACCAACATAGTTCAGACCAAACTTTATCGTGATCAAACAAGAAAGAAAAACAAGAATTTATTTAGGTAAAATTCATCTTGGGTTCTTAGCTTATTTTTGTATCCTAAATTGATACATTATGCTATGGTTGTTGTCGCGGAACGGGGCCCCAGTGCCCCTAATCTTGTAGGCCCTTAGGGATTATAAATCCCACTAGTTACTATTGGCTAACTATTACTTGTCAATATAAATTAAACGATTTATATATGCAACTAGTTTCTTAGCCTACTCAGTTTAAGTTATGCATGCTTCTGTCCTGGCAATGCAAATGAATTTTATAAATCGTGGATTAAAAACATTGCTCGAGCATTTCGCTAAAACATATATAAAACGTGCCAAGACCTTGAAAATACTGGTTGCTTTAACTACAAGTAACAGTTTGTGCATACATTACACCTCTAGCATGCACCCAAAAGTAACAAGATGGATTTACATCACAATGTATCCTATTAGAGGCAACTTACTTAGTACACAAAGTACTATGTCCAAGAGACAAAAACTACTAACTAAGATCAACTACTTGAGTCCCACCTTGAGCTATACCAAGCTCCAAGTGTAAACCCTTCCTTAAATCTTGTTCTTGTGTACTCTTAGCCTCTACACTGTAAAGGCACAACTTGGTTAGCACATAACTTATATCACAAGTAACTTAGAATCACTAGGATTCTCAAGAAAAGTACCTGCAAAATAGAAAGCTTAGGCCTCAACTGTCAACTAGTGACTAGGCCCGGAGTTAGAACCTGCACAATAAACTTAAGGGAGTGAGTGCTTGAAAGTACTCAGTAAGGGTCCCTTGAATACCTGCAAGAAAATGGCAACAATCCAATATGCAACCATGGCAACCAAGCAACCAATCAAGCAATCAACCAACAAGTAACTCAAACAATCAATAACAATTAAGATATGCAATGCATGAATGTATGATATGAAATGCACATAATGCATGCACTTGGGACTTTCTGCACTCTAGGTGCCATAAAACTTGCCGTGAGCTCAAACGGCGGAGGTACTTGAGATACTGGCCCTCGTATCCCGGGTACTTTACCTCCCTTAAGTCCCACCTACGGGTTCTAGAGTAGGTCGTCACCCCTCTCAAACTTACCCGCCTTTACCCTTAACTTATTGCGCAAGGTAGTCATCCTATGTGGTTTAACTAGCCAAACCCTTAAGGTTTAACTTAGAGCACTCATAGTGGCTTACTTACCAAACCAAATGGTTTGGTCGGGATCGACTTAGGTTTTTCTCCTCATTGACCATAGGTAATTGACGCTCTCCTCGGCCAACAAAGAGTCTAAAAACCCACTTAATCCCCTTAGTGCTCATTTAGAAGCTTAAGCACTTCTTAACCACCAAGTCATACTCTTTCTTAACCACACAACTTAACTACCACTTAAATAATGCATAATTCCCGGCTTAGGAAGGAGTTCTAGACCCAACCGAGGCTATGGAACGTCTTAACTTAGCCTAGGGATGAAAACCGAGAGTTTGAGACACTCTTAGGATGCCCGGAGCTTGAGGGCAAAATGCCTTGGCGGCGCCGTTGGCGACGCGTCGCCAAAGGCATCAGTGTTCGGAAAAATTTTCGTTTCCCGGCGACGCGTCGCCAACTCGCGTCGCCACTGGCGACGCGTCGCCAATATGGCGTCGACACTGGCGACGCGTCGCCAACGCTTTCCAGCGTTGCGCGACAGCGTGCGACCTTGCACGAAAACTGCTCAAACTTTCTCATCCCAAACTCAAATCACTTGGGTCTTGTTTCTAACTCATTCCCACACAAAACACTACATTTCTATGCATTATTTGAACTTAATTAACTTGAACCCTTACCTCAATTTAGCTACAAAGCAAGCATTGATACACGAACTTCCTTAGCTCAATTAAGCTCCCTTGAGTTCCACGCCTAAAACCAAAGTCATTTGGCACCAAATACTTCAAACCAAGACCATTTCTAGCTATGGGAACAACTTAGAACCAATCCAAATGAACCCAACAAGCTTACCCACGAATTTTGAGTCCAAACTAGCACCAAAAAGCAAATTGGAGCTAGAACACCAATAAAGAAGCTTGATGACTCCTACCAACACTTTAGGCTTCCTCAAATTGATGAAGAAATGCAAGAAAATGAAGCTTTGGACTGTGAATTTGGGAGAGGAGATGGAGCTACGAAATTTGAAGTTTGAGGCAAATGGTTAAGGGAGAAGAAGACTTAACTTATATATGTGTTTAAGGCAACTTTTCCCTCTCTTGCACTTAAGTCCACAAGCTCTAAAAAGCTTCAAATAGGTCACCAAACCCTCACTCAAAACCAACATTTCTTTGCTCTAAAGGGTGCTACAAGCTTCTCAATACTTTCAAAGATGGTTCTAATAACTAGGACAACTAATGGTCTTGATTCAACTATGCCAAATCACATTTAGGAACTCACTTACTTAATTAAGCTTACCTTACTTGCTTATCAAAGTGCTAACTTGAGATACTTAATTTAATAAACACTTAATTAAAGTAAAATAAACACTTACTTGATTAATCAACTAGAAGAGCCGTCACAGTTGTCCTATCAAAGTCGATTTTAGTGTTAAATCAAATAAAAATTATTGCAGTTTCTTCTTCAGAATCAGAATCAGTAGCAAGGTTGTGGCTAAGCAGCCAAGATTCAAACAGTTCAGTTAACTTGAGCCCTTTCGTAGGCAAGCTTGGAATTCAAATTCTTTAAACTTACTGTCTGTTCTGTTGGAGTTAATCCAACCGAATCATTGAATCTCCATTGCCGAATCTCTCTCCCTGAATCTTGGTTCTTTTGGCACATCGCCGATCTGCTTGGCTTTGTCGTTCTCTCGATACAACGCCAATTCACCTTCATTGCTGTTCTTATCTGACGGCCATGTTCTCCTCTAACATCCCTAGCCTCATTGCCTCCCAATTGAGAGAGGGCTCGGGAGGACAAGAATGTTTAGCAGTGAAAACAAAATGGTGTTTCGAGACAAAATCATTGTTGCCAATCACAAAAATGATCTGACCTCAACAGTGAAAGCGTGGCCAGAGACAAAATGGTAGCCGGCGATTGTAGGTAGGGAAGTCGAATCGTGTGGGAGACAGGTGGGGAAGGGTTCACAGACTAGAATTACGACGAAGCTCTCCAAGATGGAATTGATGGGGAGGTGTAGCAACGTGATTTTTAGGAGTCGCTACCAATCAGTTTACCTAAGTCAATTGGATACCTGAAAAATGGTCTGCAAGAGATTCTAAGGTCGTGAGTCGGTTACGCTAAAATAACCTTATTAAAGCGCTCGGAAATTGGTACCATGAGGTTCGGTTTTATCTTTTCCTAAATCTTTATTTCTTAACTTAATCTTCGATTGAAAATAATTTTAATGAATTTTATTTAATTTAATTTTAAACCGTGAATCTTATCAGACTAACCAAATATGGAATCCTAGATGTCCTTGAAATCTCGAAACTTTATCAAATCTACCAAAAATTTTAAAAAAAACATCTTGTTCTAGCCCATGAGTCTTATTAGATTAATCGGATTCAAACGAATGATCGTCTCGAGATTTTATTAAATCACCGAGAACGGATCTATGAAATTTGCCAGGTATTAGGAAATGACTCTTATTAAATCTCTTCCTAATTCCTAGATGATGAAAAAAAGTAAGCATACCTGAGCAATTAGTTTACTAATTATTTTTATATCATTACTCTTTACTTTTTAAGACACATTATGAGGTCTAAATAAAATCACATGATCCTAAAATTAAAAGAAAATAAAATAACTAAAATAAAATAAAAACAAACACGCTAATAAAAACAAACACGCTAGGTTATATTCTTATGTGGACTTAATAGCTACATTTAATGCATGACCAAAAACAAACAAATAAGAAAAGAAACAAAGAAGAGCAAAATAAAAATAAAAACTTGCTGTCAATGATCAATCTGAAAGAAAAAGAAAGTTATTGACTTCTATGAACAAAACACAAATCAGAAGGGCTAAAGGGCAGTTATACCTAAAAAGGTAAAGAGGCTGGGTCGGACCGGACAGTCTCGCGGGTCGCGATCTGGGTTTCGCTATTCTCCTTCGATTCAGGCGATCGATCAACCAATCAAGAGCGGCGGAGAGCAGAGCTTTGATGGGCGACGAGATGGACGATGGCGACGACGACGAAGCTGAGACGAGGAGCGGCGGCGACGATGCGGGAGAACGAACGGCTGCGGCGACGGGGGCTTGGGATGACGGCGACGGAGGTGGACGGGACTAGCGACGACGGGGAGACGACGCGCCGGCTGGGAGAAAGGGCAGGTGAAGCGTCGGGAGGTGGAGAAGGAGAGAAGCTGGAGCGTCGGACGGAACGTCGAAGCCAGAGGAGTTTAGGCAGGGATCACGGCGGCGAGGTAGGAACTTTTAGGGTTTCTGGGAACAAGGAGAGGAGATAGGGATTGAAGGCTGCAGTTTTTCCTTTTTTCGAGACTAGTGCTTAGGGTTTCAAATTTCCTCCCCTTCTTATGTCAATAGTGACCCATATTTATACTAGGAAGTCTTAGGCGAGATTAACTAGGTTTTCCAACTTTAAAACTGATCAAAATTCAATTTTAAAGATTTTTCGTCAAAATATTAATTCAAGTCCAGAAAAACTCTTAAGTTGCTATTTTGCCCCAAACTCTATTCGAATTTTCAATCTCACTCGATACTTCTTTAATCTGTCAATTGGGCCCAAAACTTTGCCAAAATTACCAGATTTTCCTAGAATTTCAGGATTTTGTCAGATTTTTCCCAAACTTTCAATTTTTGACATATTTACCTCAAATTTTTCAATTTTGACAAATTAACCCCAAACTTTCAAATTTTGCTAAAAACTTTCTGAAAATCCCCAATTTCCTCCCAAACTTTCTTTTTTACCCAAATTGACCCTACAAAACTTTTTGGACTCCAAATTAGTGCCTACACTAAATTAGTTCCTATTTCTACCCTATATGACCACTTAAAACTCCTAAAGATTTATAAACCAAAATAATAATGCAACCTAAATGTAACTAGACCCATTAATTATGCAAAACCCTGAAATGACAAAAATGACCCAAATTCCTAATAAATGACCAAATAATCCCTAAAAATAAAAATGCCCCTTAAACTACTTTTCCTAATCTAAAACTTAACAAAAAGTTAATGCCTGGACAAAATTTAGTGTCAACAGGAGGCCAAGGACTTTCCGGTCAAATTTGTACCCAATCCAAAGCTCGAGGCCTTGGGAAACTTTGTTGGTTTCTAGGAGTTGTTGTTTTCGGCGATTGCAACGGTAGCAAAGTAAGAGGTAGGCGAAGACGGCAGCAGCAGCATGAGGATCAAGTGAAACAGGTGGGCGTGGGGAGTGAGCTATAGGTATAACTATAAATATGAGCAACTTTGGGGCTTTTGGCAATTTATATGAAAGTGTTTGTGTAAATAACATATTAATACGAGTGTGTTAACCTAAAACAAACTGGGCCTTAATTGATCAGATTAATTCAGAGTTCGTGGGAAACTCAAAAGACGAAGGATGTTTCGAAGATGAAGGAGGAGGCATTAATTCTGAGAATATCAAATCCAGTGCTCATAGGGAGACAGCTCAGACTGACATCAAAAGAACATCCAACTCCAACGACACTTCCGCTGACGATGTTGGGCCAACTTGTCAAGCGAACAGGCCGAAGAGATTAACTGGGCCCAGAAATAGAGTTTTCAGAGGACCTAAATGGGGCTTTCTTCGTAAATAGGCAGGTGGGCCGCAGGTCAGGAGACTAAAAAGAAATAAGGCTATCAGAGATCAACTTCAGATTGGTTCATGTGAAAAAGATGGTTCCAAACAAGAGGCTGAAATAACTTGGGAGTTGCGAACGAAATTGGGTCTGCAGGCTCAAGGGAATGAAGAAACTTGTGTTCAGATTCTGCACAACATTAACTCATCAGGAAATATCCATCGTGACATTGACCATGCAAAATCAATGGAGAGGCAGGTGAAGCCCTGACTGATAAATGGAGATCTTAAGCCATAACATAAGAGGGTTGGGGAGGAAAGGAAAGAAAGTAGCTGTTCGAAATCTTGTTAGAGAGGGGAAGGTCGATATGCTTCTCTTGCAAGAAACAAAACTGCAACAAGATCAGAAAGGCTTGGCTAGAGCATTGTGGAGGGACAGACACTTTGATTATGTTCTGAAACCTTCCTCCGGAAAATCTGGAGGCATATTATGCATTTGGAATTCAAGAGTTTTTACCAAAGAAGATTTTATCTGTGGCTCGGGTTTCTTGGGAATAATAGGAAGATGGTCCATATCCCTTCAGGTTCTGTGACGCTTGGCTCTCTCATGAAGATTTCTTCTCTTTTGTAGAGAAAGAATGGAACAGTTTCGATGTATCTGGAAGTGGAAGTTTCATTCTAAAAGAAAAACTCAAGAAGCTAAAATCGAGCCTGAAGCAATGGAATAAGCAGGTTTTTGGTGGCTTGGATAAAAATATAGACAAATGCAGATCGAAGGTTGATGTCTTTGACAAGAAAGCTGAAGTTGCAACTCTTTCTGAGGAAGAGTTATTTGAAAAGAATTGCTGCCAATGACAACTATGGGATTCTCTAGAGAAGAAGGAAGTTTTTCTGAAACAGAAGCCAAGAAAAAGGTGGATAAGAGAAGGAGATGACAACACTGGTTTTTTCATAGATGCATGAAACAGAAGCAAAAGAAGCTAGCCATTATAGGGTTATCTGTCAATGGAAATTGGATTTAAGACATGAAAGAAGTTAAAAAAAAAAAAAAGGCCAGGAGCTCTTTCATACAAGATTCAATGAAAGCTTGAAGTTTAGGCCCTCTTTTATTCCATCCTTGATAAAAAAAAGCTGAGCTCTTCGGATGCCGCTGCTCTTGAAATTCCAATCAAAGAATCTGAAATCAAGGAAGCAGTTTGGGATTGTGGTGGATCCAAAGTGCCAGGACCCGATGGTTTCAATTTTAACTTCAAATTCCTGCTGGAATATAGTAAAGAATGACATCACCAGATTTGTGAAGGAATTTGAGAGCTCAGGAAAGCTTGGCAAGGGTTGCAACTCTTCCTTCCTCCCTCTTATTCCTAAAAATGAGAATCCCACTTGCCTAAACGACAATAGACCAATTAGTTTGATTGGCTCAATGTATAAAATAGTTTCTAAAATCCTTGCAAATAGGCTGAGGAGCAAAATAAATGCTCATTGGCAATTCCCAAACTGCATTCATTGATGGACGGCAGATTCTTGATGGAATTCTTATCTCAAATGAAGTTGTTAGCTATGCAAAAAGAGCAAAACAAAAAGTTGCTCTCTTCAAGCTTGACTTTGAAAAAGCTTTCAATAATGTGAGTTGGGACTTCTTAATGAAGATGATGAAGCACATGAATTTTGGAGAAAAGTGGATGAGCTGGATAAAATAGTGCCTACAAATTGCCACTCTTATCTATTTTGTTGAATGGCAGTCCTACTAATGAATTTAGAATGGAGAAGGGTCTAAGGCAATGTGACCCACTTTCACATTTCCCCTTCTTGATAGTGTCAGAAGCACTTCATTGTTTAGTTTCTGAAGTAGTAAACTTGGGAGAAATTAAAGGATTGAAAATTGGTGAGAATGATATGATTATCTCCATCCTTCAATTTGCGAATGATACACTTTTATTGGGAAAGTGGAATGAGCATAATATACGTTAATTTTAGACGAATCCTGAACTGCTTCCATTTGTTGTCCGAGCTCAAGGTTAACTTTTCAAAAAGTTGCCTAATTGGCATTAATGTTGTGGAGGAGGAAGTTTTCAGAATTTCTCAGTATATTGGCTGCAAAATGGGCTCAACACCTTTCCAGTATTTGGGTATGCCAGTAGGTGCTTCTTTGCGAAGAAAGGAGGCTTGGTCTCCAAATGTTGAAAAATAATCAACTGGCTTCTTGGAAGGCATGATTGCTATCAGCTGGTGGCCGTATTACTCTACTTAAATACTCTCTGTCCAGCTTGGCTCTCTATCTATTTTCTTTGTTTCAGCCTCCCTTAGGTATTCTTCAAACTCTTGAATCTCTCAAACTAAATTTCATTTGGGGAGGGAATATGGGAGAGCATAGAAAAATCAGTTGGGCTGCATGGGAACAAGTGATCCAAGAAAAAAACAGGGAAGGGTTGGGTGCGGAGAGCCTAGAGGGTAAAAAATCCGGCACTTTTAGCAAAATGGTTTTGGAGATTTTGGAAAGAATCAGGTGCTCTCTGGAAACAAGTAATAGTCTCTTTATAAGGAAGTGAGGGACGACCAAGGGGTCGGTCCTACAATAAAGTTTGGGGAAGAATACTAGAGGTGAGAGAAATTTTATTCAAAAAGGGGTAAACTTAGATAAGTTGTTCTACTGGAGGCTGGGTGACGGAGAAAGTTTAAGATTTCTCGCTCGACAACTAGGTTCGGGAGGGAGTACTTCCAAGAAGATTTCCTAGACTATACAGGCTGAGCATAAAAGAAGAATAAAAAATTTCTGAGATTGGGAAGGCTATGAAAGTGGAGATCCATCCAAATCTCGCCACGGCACTTCACGAGGTTGTGAAGGTGGAGATCTATCAAAATCTCGCCACTAGTTCTTGTAAAATGCTGTAACTTGAGAATGGTATTCTGCAGAATACTCTACTTTATTGAACTAATAACAGGCTTAAATAGCCTTAGAAGATAACCTGAGAAAAAACAAAACAACAACCCACACATACAATCGTGGTTCATGAACGAAGAAAACTGTTAAACGTATCTCAAATAATAAGGATTAATGAATCAGTAAAATCCTAACAGACTCCAACAACTTAATTGGATTGATACTAACGCTAACATTATCCTCCCCTAAACTGAATTGCAGTAAGCAATCAGTTTATATTGGTACTTCTCGCAAACCATGTAATCCACATAGCTTCAAGAACACTCCCAATTTTAATGGCTTTGTCATGATGTCAGCTATTTGATCCTTTGAGCCACAATGAACCAGCTTAAGCACTCCATCATTTGTGAGACCGCGTAGAAAATGGAATCTAACATCAATATCCTTGTTGTGCCATGCAAGACAAGGTTTTTAGATAACTTGATTGTTGAACTATTATCGCAAAACACTATAAGGCATTTAACTTGTGAGAAACCAAGTTTGCCTAGCACCCTACTCATCCAAACCCCTTGGCAAACACATGACGTAGCTGCAACAACCTCTGCTTCAATAGCAGACAAGGCAACAACTGGCTGTTTTTTTTTACGACCAAGATATAGCCCCCCCACTCAATGTAAAGACATAGCCAGAAGTACTTCTCCTATCATCCATGTCTCCTACATAATCACTATCAATGAAAGCCAGTAGCACTTCATTTCCTCCTATTCTGTAGAAAATTCCCAAACTGAGTGTTTCCTTCACATATCTAAGCAATCTTTTCGCAACTTGTGCATGCAACTCAGTAGGATTGGAAGTAAATCTGCTAATCAGAAACACAACATACATCAAATCAAGCCTGGTAGCAATTAAATACATAAGACTGCCAACCATTTGCTTGTAGATAATGGCATCTACTTTTGCACCATCTTCATTCTTTGTTAACTTGAAACTAAGAACTATGGGATTGCATACAGAGTTACAATTCTCCATTCTAAATCTTTCTAGCAATTCCCTAGCATACTTTCTTTGGCTAATATAAATGCCTTATGGTTTTTGCAAACTTTCAACCCCAAGAAAGTATCTCATTTTTCCAAGATTAGTCATGTCAAACTTAAGTTTCATGGAATTTTTAAACTTAGCAAGCATGCTTTCATCATTTCTAGTGAAAATCAAGTCATTGACATATAAACTAACAATCAAGAGCATACCTTCTTCCTCAGCCTTGGTGAACAAAGTGTGATCACAGCTGCATCTTTCAAATCCTTCCTTGGTAAAATAGCCTTCAATGCGGCTGTACCATGCACGAGGGGCTTGTTTAAGCCCTTACAACGCCTTCATGAGCCTGTACACCTTATGTTCATCACCTTTCTTCTCAAAGCCCTGTGGCTGCTCGACATAAACTGCCTCATTCAGATCACCATGGAAAAAAGCACTCTTAACGTTGAATTGATAGATACACTAGCCTCTTTGAGCTATTAAGGCTATGACCATCCGAATAGTATCCCATTTAGCAATTGGTGCAAACACCTCATCATAATATATACCTCGCTGCTGCGCATATCCCTTCGCTACCAATCAAGCCTTGCATTTAACCACTTTACCATTTTCTTTCAACTTTGTCTTGAACACCCATTTCACTCCTATTTGCTTCATTCCTTTAGGTAGGTACGTAAGCTCCCACGTATTGTTTTTTTCAATACGTTTAATTTCTAATTTCATAGCAGCCTACCATTTTGCATGTTTGACAGCTTCATCAAATGTGGCTGGATCACCAGAAGAAGTGAACATGGCAAAATTATCCAGATTTTCTTCCTTAGAAAATCCTTCTCCATTCACACAGTCATTCATCCATGCTAGTTGTCATCTACTTCTCTTCACTCTTCCCTCTTCTGACCTTTCTTCCTCAATGACCACATCATTCGCATCTTCTTTAGCTTGGGCTTTTATGATCTTTTCTTCCTCAAAGTCTCCCCATTGT